>PVKC010003323.1:0-39506 GCA_004027635.1 Crocidura indochinensis
TCGTAACAAGCTAAGCCCCGTGTTTATGCCATTGTATGTCTCTGGAGCTGAGAGTTTCTGTGTCCTCTTCAAACGCCGCTTCAAAAAGCTATGCATTGCAAAACGTGCTCATTGTAGCCATTAACCCAGACAGCGGTGGCTCTGGAGGTAAGGTGCCTTGCCTTGCCTGCGCTAACCTAGGACGGACCGCGGTTCGATCCCCCGGTTCCCCATATGGTCCCCCGTGCCTGCCAGGAGCGACTTCTGAGCCAATAGCCAGGAGCAACCCCTGAGCGTCAGCGGATGTGGCCCAAAAACCAAAAATAAAAATAAAAATAAAAAATAAGCTCAAATTATTTTATCTATTTTTGTTTTGCAGGTTAAAGTTTTTTTTAAATAGATACTATTTACAGTCGCGTGGGAGGGGGCGCAAAAATGTTTTCTTCTTCCTAGGGTGGTATGACAGAAAATAATTGAGAAGCACTGAACTATTTAAAGGAAAAGAATGAGTTTTTCTGTGAAACATGCTTCTATTGAATTAAATGATAAAATATGGCAGCTATATTGCCATTTAGTTGTATCAAAAAGTTTTACTATATACTGTAAAGTTTTTCTGATAAACATAATTTATTTAAAGAACTTTGCTCTGGTATTTGATTGAAATACCAGATAGTATTTAAATCCTAAAAATTATTTCACAGTATTAAATCAGCTTAAAATTTTCCATAATTTATTTGCAGTTATCAGTGACAGAAAATACCATTTATTAGAATATAAGTCCATTTTTTTGAAACTTGAATTTTAGTATTCAGATCCATTTTATGGCATTGACTTTAAATGCAGTCAATCCTGCTCCATTGTAAACTCACAAAAATTCCTTACCTCCAAATATCAGCCTCATGCATTGAACAGTAAAATATGAATTTTCTGGGGTCCGGGAGATAGCATGGAGGTAAGGCATTTGCCTCTCATGCAAAAGGTCATCTGTTCGAATCCCGGTGCCCCCATATGGTCCTCCCCCCCCCCCCTGCCAGGAGCAATTTCTGAGCATGGAGCCAGGAGTAACCCCTGAGCACTGCCGGGTGTGACCCAAAAACCAAAAAAAAAAAAAAAATCTGAATTTTCTCCCAAACAGTTACTTCATGAGTACAAAAACCTATGTACAAGACTATTATTAGCTAGAAATTTGGAGAGCCAGGCAAACTTCTTCCCAAACTCTTTCTGTCATAATCTGACTGAAGCAGAAGGTGATAATTTAGGTGGTTCTAGTTTTTATCAGTGTTACAATAGCTAGTATAGGCTTCATAATTCTATATCCTTTATTCATTTCCTCCATTTTGGGTCAGTTCCAATTATTATTTAAAATTGTGAGAGAAGTGAATGTAAAAGAACAGAATGCTAATGTGCAAGCAGTGATAGAAAGATGCAAAGTATTTCTTCATCAGGAGACTAAAAAGTTTTCCACATTAATGGAATCTGCATTTGTCAAATGCATAGATAAAACTGAAGAGCAGTTTCAAGGGTTTTTGAATTGCTTACTTATTTTTTGAGGGGGTTTGACTTGCTTTGTTCTGTTACTGAAATTTTAGGTCTTTCTGAAAAACTAAATCAACAAAGATGTTTTTCTATGCACAAAAGTTTAAGTATTTGAATATCACATCTTAGATCTCTTTTCCTGAACATCTGTTTCTAACTGGAATGCATAAATCCTTAAGAAAATTCCTTCTTACTGTGTCTCACTTTAAATGAATCTAACTATTGTTGTCAAGTTTTTACTGGCTGTATAGTTCACTATTAATACAACTGCTGGTTTCTAAAAATAAAGCTATATCTATAAATTTGTGTTTAACAAATGGAAACTGCTTTTTTTAAGGTAACAGACAACTTTTTGAGAGTTCTTTTGTTTTTTAAGTGTAGAGAAAGACATATCCTTGAATATTATGATAATGCCACAAAAATATGAATATTGGATGTTCCTAAAGATAATTACCATTGCTGAAAAAATGAGATGATATTTTGGATTTATGGAAATAGACTATCTTTTAAGTAAACATATTATTTATATAATGCTTAAAATTTTCAACCCCATGTTTGACACATTTGATATGAAATTAAAAAATTGATGAGATAATTACAGAAATGTAAAAAAAAAGAGTTCATATGTGAAATTAGCCTTATACTCAACATATTTAAGCCTCAATGTTTCAATATAAATATATAATAATATATAATAATTATTTAATTTGTGGTAGTTTTTCTTTTGGCCATATCTGGTAGTGATCCCCTAGATTTTGATACAGAAATTAGTCAGGATGTACTCAGGATACCATCTGGGATGCTGAGGATCAAACCCATGTCTGCCATATGCAATGCAAAATCCTACTTGCTGTACAATTACTCTGGCTCCTGAAATTTAAGCTAAAAATAGTTGAATCTATTTTTTTTGAGTAGTTCACTTTAGCTAGCGATATATTAATTATTCTTATATAACTTAATTTTTCCTATTATTCTGCATAATTTCATGATTATTAAACTGATAATCATTTATTGTTAAATAAATATGCTTGACAAGTCAAATTTTAATGATATGTACTTCACTAATTTCTAAACACAACACACAAACTCTTGTTCATTATATATGAACTTTATTCACTATGCAAATTATTTTAAAGATTGGAAAAATAAAGCATAACTTCTGAATGTTACCATCTTAAAAGATTTCAAATTTAAACACAAATAAGTAAGAAATATTTCACTCATTTTCATGGTGCTATTTGTGTATATATATAATAATATATTGTGTATATAGCGTATATATTGCTATTTGTCTGTATAGTTTGAAGCACAAAAGTTTTATTTGGGCATTTAAACAATACTAAGAATCAACCATACCTTAGTTTAAAAGACAATATACTTGAAAAGTATGTTATACTTTTTCTATAGTTGTGTTTTTCTGTATGCAGGTAAATAACTCATCATTTCAAACCCAGGAAAATAGCCAGAAGGGGTATTTTTCATATAATTTATTTTATTCATGTTCTGAACTACTCAGTTTTTGATTTACTGCTAAGAGACTTTGAAAATAAGGATCCTACAAAATGAAATGTTAGTTGCTAAAAATTTATTCTACTACCTTTGACACAATGCACAAGTAGGAATACTTAGGCTGAGGAAGAAAACACAGTTCTGCTATATCTTTTTGTCCTCAATATATACTGTATACAATAGTTCTTCCTAACAATATTTGTGATTTGAATCAATTGGAAAACTCTATTTTATTTCATAAATATCAACAGAATGTGATGTTGATAAGCTTTGTAATGTTTGTTCACTACATCCATGTTTTGAGACTATGAATGATAAGAAAAGATGAAGGTGATGGAATTGAACATTAAATTGTACAGAGGATAAAGCACTTGGCCTTGCAAGCCATCTACTTGATTTTGACGACCGGCATCCCATAGAGTCACTCAAGCACAGCCATGAATAGTTACTGAGTACAGGGTCTGGAGCAAAATACTGAGTAAGTCTGGGTATGTGGCCAAAACAAAAGAAACAAAAACTGAAGTTAAGAAAAGTTTCAATGCATAGTCAAAGAATTTAATTCAGGAACTTTTGAAAGATAAAGGCAGGGCCCTGAGAGATAGCACAGCAGCATTTACCTTGCAAGCAGCTGATCCAGGACCAAAGGTAGTTGGTTTGAACCCCGGTGTCCATTTTTGGTCCCCCGTGCCTGCCAGGAGCTATTTCTGAGCAGGCAGCCAGGATATAATACGCAGAAAGTTTTATTAAAAAAGACTAGAGGGAAACTTTTCATTGGTTTTATTACATTAAGAATCTTGATAGTTACTCTGATTCTATTTTTATGAATGGGGTTTTAAGTCAAGCATAACATAACTTTATGTTAAACTAATAATTTTAAGTTTAAAAGTCATATTTCAGAACTCAAATTTGTATTTTACAACTACTTTGCATAAATTATTATTGCATTTACTATACAATCTTTAGTTACTAAATGAACTGTATATCTGAAGTACATATTTTATTACATTCAGGAACATTGTTAAAATTTAATATTTTGATCATTTTCATCTGAATTTTTCAAATGAACCAGAAAATAAAATAATGGTGTGATATTGTTTAACATTGGTGTGATACATTTGAAAAAATAGATTATAGACATATGCTTCCATAATATATTGAAAACTTCATGAAAGTGTAAAATATGGTAGACTGTTAATCTTGATAAGACACTTGAGGATATAAATAAAAATATATAATTCTTATAATTCATCATAAGGGTAATTAAAGTCAAAATCACAATAGCATATCATCTAAACCAGAGACTTAAATGTTATTAGATATTATCACATCTAATTTCTTTAGCCTTTCTTATTATTCACTTTATTATTCCTGTTAATGTGTGTATTGTGCTGATCCAAGTAACAATTGTTCTTGAGCCAACTCCTTACCTTATGAATGTATAAACAACATTTTTAACTTTGGAAAGTTTATCTCATACTATAGATACGAGATAGATTAGCAGTAAGATAGGGAATGTGTGTTTATGTTTAAATTTAATGTAACAACTGCACTGAATTTTATTCATTTGAGATACAAATTAATTTTCTACATTTTTGTTATCTTTGTATATTAGGTTACATTCTATGCTACAACTAACTTAAGAAGGTCAATTAAGCTTTAAAAATCTATACCAAAAGCACAATTGTTAATCCCTGTGCTACTTTCTTCTTAATTGTTTTTAAACTACCAATTTTCTTTAGTTTTCTTAGATCCAAAAAAGAACTCAATGTGCCAAGACTAATATAGAGCCATAGCTACCATTAAACTAAATAGAATTTAATTTCTATTAAAATATAGTGAAGGATTTATTTGAAAGTTATTCATTAAATATATGCATATATATGGGTATACTGACAGCATAAATACATAGTTTTGTGAAATTATCTGGATTTTAAATAACTTTATGTATGATTTTTTACATTATGTCACTTTTAATACAAATTGTATTCTTCTATTTTCCAGGTATATGTTTTATTTCACTGATTTTACTATCTGATTTTCCACAAAAGTTTTACATACCTGCTTTATTATCTATAATTGTTCTCTAAGTGTTTTCTGAATGCCTGGATAAATACTTATGCATGAAATCAAAAGAATCAGCAAATAGTGAAGCAGAAGTCTCATGCCCAATCCTGAGATATTGGGGAGCATGAGTCTGGAAGCAAACACCAACACAGAAAATAATCCAAGGAAGACTGAAGAGAATAAAATAGATTCAGAAAAAAATTCACCACAAGCTTTCTTCTCACTAGCAAAAGATACCAGCAGGCAGATACTAGCTGTGGAAAACTAAATAACAAATGGCTTCTCCCTGTGAACAGATGATTTTATTGGGAAGAGAAGAACCACAACTTCCATGGGTGGAGAACACATAGGGTTAAGGGTAATTTCTAGAGGTACTTCCTGTCCATGACTACAAGCACTAGCAAAGAAAAATTATTCTGAATAGAATGAAAACCAGTTACCCCCACAATACGAGGCTGGTGCATATGCAATTTTCTTGCATGCTGTTAACATATGTTGATTTTAAGTACCCTATATTAACCCTGGAGCACTGATAGGAGTGATCTTTGACTCCAGAGATAGAAGTAAGTCTTGATCATAGACAGATGTGGTACCCAAACTAAACAAAATTCCCAAACAACAAAGAATCAGGGATAAAATTATAATTCCAATTATATCTTCCTTAATAATATATATTCAGTTTCTCACTAAATATCAATGGCATCCAGTTCTTATTTACTGACAGTAATTATCAATGATAACTTTAAGTAATTTATTAAATACTTTCATTTATATGTATTTTGTATAATCCATATACAATTATAAGGAATGCATGCACACAAGAATATATGAAGATGAAATTAAAAAATAAGCTACATTGAAAGACTTCTGCAATCTTTTACTACTATTAATGTTCTAAAGTAAATGTATATGCTTATTATTACAGTGCATTTCACAGTGGCAAATATAACGAAGTTAGCAAAAGGTCTATTACATGTATGAATAACTGCAATATATAAACACAATAAATACAATAAATAAAAAATAAATATAAATATTGCTTTTGGGGTCAACAAAGGTAAAATATTAGGTGGCCATGTATCAAAAGCATGTTAATGAGAAAGAAAATACTGGATAATTGAAATTCTAAGTAGAACACAAATAATTGAATATGGAAATTAAATTTCAAATTTTATCAATTGTGGTAAACACCTTTACAAATAATTTTCTGAATTACATAAAGATTTCCATGCTTAAAATTTAATATTGGACAAAAATTTTAACAGTTGGTGACCATATAGGTCTTAAGATATTGCATTTGTTCAGGCACTTGCCTTACCTCTTCTGTGCCAGGTTTGATTCCCAGCATCACCGATCATTCTTTGAGCATCATTAGAGATGAAGACTAAGAAATCAACTAGGAAAAAATTCTTAGTACTTCCAGTTGTGGTACTTCCAGTTGTTGTACACCCCACCCCCAATCATTATAAATCTATAATAGACAATGTTATGATTTGCATATTAGTATAAAAATGTGAACATTTCATGATTAGGCTTTAGACTATACTTCATTTTATCAAAGTTTTTTAAATATCCAATGACACATTCAGCACATTTAAGAGAAGTTTTTTTCTGTGACACTTGTCATTAAAAGCATGATGGTTCAAATGAATTGTCAGGCTGTCAATTACTATATATCCACAATCTATTCACACCATCACAATACCAAGAGTTCTTAATGTCTCTTTCAGCTTGTTCTATTGTTAGTTAGCCTCCTTTATTATTCTTTTTTGCTAAAGTTCAGTGAGACCATCATTTCTTAATTCTAGCTTAGATAGATCCTCATATTCTCATTGTGCCTATTCTTGCTTTCACATTAAGAATATAGCCATCTGCTAAGCTTATTAAGGTGATTTATTCTGAGGTATTATTTGCTAATAACCCTATTCACAAAATCACAGTGCACTTGTGATATTGTTTTAATCTGTTCTTAAATTGATTGCAATTACTTTATTTTTGCTTCATTGTCTTCCCCCCCCCCATTGGATTAGCAGATCCATGGAACCAGGCATCTTTCCTGTCAATGATGATTTCCTGTTCATTTTATCTCACAGTACAATTAATAAATTCATATCTCGTAAGGAGCATTCCATTTAAAAAGCTCTGAAAACAAGCAAGCTCTAATCATGATTATGATTGGGTGTGAATGAAGGAAATATTTATAAGGTCAAGAGTAAAGCTTGAGTATGATCTGGCTGAAACAGTGCCTTATGTTGTATGTTTCAAACTTCATGTATCTCTATCTGATACTGCAATATAGAGAAATATAATACTGAAAATAATTAGTGTAGTGTACAAACTTACATGGATGCCTAACTCTTCTGTATGTAGATAAAAGAAATGAGATAAAAATGCATGATAAGAATTCAGACTAAATTTGAAGTATATTGTTTATGATGAAACACCGAAAGTTGAGGGCAGGTAAAGTTAGAGAATTTATGTTTTAAGACTTCAAATTAGGACAGTATTTTTTTTCTTTTTATATATGGGCTAAATATCAGGACACACTAGTCACTATTTTCCTGTAATCAATATTTTACTAAATATATCTAGTATCTGGTTGGTATACTAGTTGTATATTATATGCATCTAGTATCTGTTGGTTTAATGTTTATGAAGTTTGTGACTACATAGTCAGCTTAATGCAATTATCAATATAAAAATGCATAATCAAAATGAACTCAATCAAGTTAAATAACTTATGACTAAAACATAGTTAATGGATCAATAGTCAATATAATCACCCCACAGACAAGGAAAAATATTATTTACAATTCATATTACAAAGGGTTAATATCTATTGTATTTGTCACATGAAATATTCAAGATCACAAGTTCTAGCAAACCTATCAAAAGCATGAGATGAAAAAATGCACACAAATTTCCTCAAAGAATAACTATAAATGTTCAATAGATACAGGGAAAAATATTCTCCAGCACTTACAACCAAGAAAATGCAAGGCACAACAAAAGTAAGATATCACCTCACAGAAATAAAACAGTCACAAATCAGAATAAAAACAAGTAGTGCTGGTGTGAATATAGAGAGAAAGGAATCTTCAGCATCTGCTAAAGGGAGTGTTGAATGAGTAATTATTTTAGGAAACTATGAATACTTCTCAAAAACTGACAATTGACCTTCTATACAGTCCACAACATCAGTTCTTTGGTATCTACCTAATAGTAAAAATTATATTTCAGAGAGAAATCTATACTCATTTATTTAGCAATATTCACAATAGACAAGCTCTGGAAACAACTCAGGTATCCTAGAACTAATAAATGAATAAATAAACTATGATGTATATGCACAATAAAGTGCTATACTTTGGGGGTATTTTTTGAGGGGGGGCACACCTGGTGACACTCATGTGTTAATTCTGGCTCTGTACTGAGAAATCTCTCCTGGCTTGGGGTATCATATGGAACCCTGGGGGATCAATTTACTGTCCCTCCTAGGTCAGCAGCATGCAAAGCAAATGTCCTACTGCTGAGCCACTGTTCCAACCCTCTAGTTCGTATTTTAATAAAAACAATAACATGTCGTATGCCCCTTGTGAATAAATTTGGTGAAATTCGAGGAGTCAAGTTATTGAGAACGAGAGAAGATAAAAAAATTCTCTCATAAGAGCATAAAATTATCACAAGAATAGAATGATAACTGGCCAAAGATAATAGAAAGTGAGAACTGAAGGACAGATATTAGCTTTCTATGGTTGGGACAGAAGAGGTTTTTTTGTTCACTGAAATACTAGTGGAGGGAAGCAAACACTAGTGGAGGTGGAATGTAAATGTTTTGTTTTAAATAATTTTTATTGTGACCAATATGAATTAGAAGCTTTTCATAGTTATACTTAAGGTACATAGTACAGTGAATTAGAGTCATTCCCACCACCAGTGTTGTCCTCCACTCCTGTTCCCAGCATCTCCACCCTTTGCTCCCTGAACTGCTAGTGTAACAGTTCCCTTTTGTGTATTGCTTGTTGTAGATTGGGTACCTTGATTCTATTGTCATTGACTTTGGTTTTGGTGTTTGTGTCTGATCATTTTTTATTTCCAATCAAGGTTCATATGACTCTTTTCTCCTGGAACCATCCACTTTTTTTTATTTGTCCTCAATGTATGAGGCAAAACAAGATGATGCAACTTCTGTTTCCTTTGGGAAAACAAAAGAAAGAAAAAAAGCTGGGTGGAGTCCATCTAGAAGCTATAATTATTAATTTAAAAGAAGAAAGAAAATAAACAAGCAAAGACAAAAGAAACACAACAACCATAGAAACAACAAGAAAGAAAGAGAAAAGAAGAAAAAGAAAACAAAAAAGAAGAAGAGCTGGTGTGGGATGTTTTTATTTATTTATTTATTTACTTATTTTTCCATAGGCACAGTAAGTATTGGTGAAATTAGTAAGGGAATTCCTTTGACTTACTCTCATATGATCCACCTATACCACTCCTAGGGATATACCCTAGGAACACAAAAATACAATTCAAAAATCCCTCTCTCACACCTATATTCATTGTAGCTCTAGTTACAATAGCCAGACCCTGGAAACAACCAAGATACCTTCAACAAATGAATGGTTAAAGAAACTATGCTACATATACACTATGGAATATTATGCAGTCATCAGGAGACACGAAGTCATAAAATTTTCCTATACATGTATGTACATGGAATTAATTATGCTGAGTGAAATAAGTCAGGGTAGAGAGAAAGATGCAGAATAGTTTCACTCATCTATAGATTTTAAGAAAAATAAAAGAAATCTTTGTAATAATTCTCAGAGACAATAGAGATGAGGGTGGATGGCTCAGCTCATGATATGAAGCTCACCACTAAAAGCGGTGAGTGCAGTTAGAGAAATAACTACACTGATAGCTATCATAATAATGTTAATGAATGAGGCAAGTGGAAAGCCTGTCTCAAACACAGAAGAGGGCAGGGGAGTGTGTGAAGAGGAGGGAGTTTGGGGACATTGGTGATGGGAATGTTGCGCTGGTAAAGGAGGTATTCTCTATATGATTGAAACTCAACTACAATCATGTCTGTAATCAAGGTGCTTAAATAAAAATATTTAAAAAAATGATACTTGAGACTGGAGAGATAGCATGGAGATAAGGCATTTGCCTTTCATACAGAAGGTTATTGGTTTGAATCCCGGCATCTCATATGGTTCCCCAAGCCTGCCAGGAGTGATTTCTGAGTGTAGAGCCAGGAGTGACCCCTGAGTGCTGCCGGGTGTGACCCAAAAACCAAAAAAATAAAAAAATAATAATTTAGAAAAATGAGATACAAGGTTTATTCACCCTTGGAGCATACTGCCATGGAAACAACTAGAGGCTCCATACACACTCATTATTGAACCCTGAGGTCTTTTTATGGTGCCAGGAAACTTTCTACTCAGTTGTGGATGAGAAAATAAGTCCTCTGTAATTAGATATCTTGGTATTTACACAGGTCGTAAGATGAAGTCTAGGGTAGAGTCTTTCTTTAGAAATTAAAATTTTAACCATCAAACAACCATTAATAGTATTAAAATTAAAGCACCTCATAAAAATTTTAAAACAATAAAGATAAATGTTCATTCTGAACTTAAGTAATATATTATGGAGGTTCTACATGAACATCTTGTGCATTATCTCAAAGTATTGGGTCTCAAACTAATAATTAATTCAAATTTAGTAACAAAATTTCTTGATAACATTTTTAATTATTTACATATAACACATTTTCTTCAATAAGTGAAAACTTACTCTTGAATTTGAGATGTCATCAACATGAAATCACTTCAATATAGATAATAGTCACTGACCAAAATTGTTCAATGCAAGCATACAAAATCTATTTCAAAATTATGAGACTATCAAGCTTAGTTATATTTGAAAGTATAAAGAAGAAAGAAATCAGGGTAGAATTGATGAAGAGTTTTCCATTATTGTGATACATATTGCCATTATTGTCTGTAGTACTAAATGACACATAGTGTTCAAAACATTAACAAAATATTAGTGTGCCATTTAACTATGATAGCATCTTTAAACCAGATGATCTGAATTCTGGATGTTTAAGTAAAAATGAGTCCTTAATGACTAACTGTAGACAAAGAAAATAAAAAGCCCAAGAAATAAGTTCAAGTCGTAGAACCTCACCAAGGAAAATTTAATAATTTATTTTTTATAATTTCTCTAAATACCAGGATTAAATTCAACAATAGAGAGGTATAGACTGCTAAATTAATTAAGAATAAAACCCAGCATTCTGTTGTCCACAAAAATCACAATAATACTTAAAAGAAACATAAAGTTAGAGTATAAGACTGGAAAACAATAACAAAAACAAATGCAGATAAAAAAGGCAGACAGCATAGTTGTAAAGATTATAAAACATTTAAACTAAATACAGTAATAAGAGACAGAGCATCTATACTCATGTGATAAATGACATCAGGAATAAATCAAGTCTTGCAATAAATATGCAACAAATAAATAAGTAGCAATATTTTAAAATAAAATAATAGCAGATCTCATGAGAGTTATCAATAACAATAATAGAGTGGGGGAAAATAATAATAATATCTGATTTTCACAACTCTCATTATTTGAGAGATTAAAATTCATTTTAGCAATGTATACAAAAAAGTTTTTTGAAAGATTCAATATTTATTAATGATAAAATGTATAGACTATATATAAAGCCTATAATGTCACATATAGTATATTCAATACTATAAATACTACATACCCAGATAAACATCATTGATGTCATAGTATTATAATACCACAGCTGACATTAATCAATGTTGATGTCTAAGAGACTTTCCTCTGAGATCAGAATAAGATAGAAATGCTCATTTCAATCATAATTATCTCTATACTATTAGAAAACATAGTCACATAAACTAAGCAAGTTACGTAAGTTTAAAAAATTAAAGGCATTCAAATTCAAAAAGAATTACAAACTGTTATTACTTGCAGCATGCCTGATAAATATGTAAAATATACACAAATTCTAAAACCAGACAAAAATAATAAGGCAGCTACAGTAAAGTAGGAGGCTGAAATATCCACATATGCAAATCTATTGAATTTCTATATACAAAAAAGGAACTAGAAAAAAATCAGAAGAGATGGATTTGGATTAATAGTACTGCTGTTAAGGCACTTGCCTTGCAAGTGGCAGACCCAGAATAGATTTCCAACACCTCTTATGACTCCCTAAGCATCTCCAGGATTGATTATTGAATGCACAGCCAGAAGTAAATTCTGAGCACTACAACTTGTGGCCTGAAAACAAATAAACAAACAAACAAAAACATTATTCAAGGACCAAATTTTCAATGACATTTTTCAAGGACATTGAACAGGCATACTAAAATATTTATGAAACCAAATAATTCTTGAAATAACCAGTGAATATCTGAAAAAAATATAAACAAGGAGACATTGAAATATCTGGGCTTTACACTAGACTATAACTATTATATTTAACTTATTATCATGCAGCATATACTGCATAAATATTTTATGATTATATATTATTAATATTAAATTATGTATACCCATTTATAGCATGATTTATCATATAATAACTTCCACATAATATAATAGTTATCTGTTTGCATATATTTAATTATAGGTATGCATATTTTACACATTTTAAAATTTGACAGACGAGTAAGTTTTTAACTAAAACAATCTGTAAAACTTTAAATATATATATATTATTTTTGTTTTGGGGGGGCTACACCCATTTGATGCTCAGGGGATACTCCTGGCTAAGCGATCAGAAATTTTCCCTGGCTAGGGGGGAACATATGGGATGCCAGGGAATCGAACCACGGTCCTTCCTTGGCTAGCACTTGCAAGGCAGACATCGCCTCTAGCGCCACCTCACCGGCCCCTTAAATTTAAATATGTTTTAAACTCTAAAATATTTATTTCTTGAAAAAAAATTAAGATAAACATTTTATTTTATAGCAATATGTGTCAAATATTTTTTAAAATACTTTATTTAAACACAATAGTTGCAAGGTTGTTCACATACAGTTTTTTTTAATCTTTATTTAAGCACCATGATTGCAAACATGTTTGTTGTATGGATTTTTATTAAAAAAGAAACACCCCCTTCACAGTTACATAGTTGATGATTGAATTTCAGCCATAAAATGTTCTACTCTCTTCACCAATGCATATTTCCATTTCCAATGTACCCCTAATTTATTTTTGCCTACCCTCTTGCTGAACTCTGCTGTAGACATTTCTTTTTTGTTCTTTTTTCTTTTTTTTAATTTTTATTGTGAGCAAAGTGCACTACAAATCTTTCACTGCATCATTTATGGTACATTGTGACAATGAATGAGGGTCATTGCTACCACCAGGGCTGTCCTCCCTCCACCCCTGTTCCCAGCATGTATCCCATATCTCCTTCCGTCACTCACCAGAAAGCTAGTGCAGCTGGTCTCCACTTTACAGCTTGCTGTAGATTGAGAATCCATTTCACCGTCATTGGAGATAAAAAGGATAAGAAAAAAAGGGAGAAAAATAATTGGTAACAACTACCAAAAATAGAAAGAGAGGAAAAAATGAAAGAAAAAAGAAAAAAATGCACCTGGCAAATAAACATAAAAATAAAAATAAATCACCAAATAATAACCACAAGAGTTAAAAAAGAAAGAGGAGAGAAAAGTGGAAGAAAAAAGTGAAGGAAAATAAAGTCAAAAACTAATAGATCAAAATAAAACAAGAAAAAGTAGGGGTGCTGGAATGGCAGGGTTTGGCTTTCCCACCACTTTTTTTTTTAATGTATAGGCACAGTAAGCATTGGGGGAAAAAAAGGAATTCCCATGGCCTAAGAGATTCAGGGTTTCTCCATCCTTGAAGCATACCATCATGGGATCAACCCTGGCTCCATATATACTCATTACCCCATCCCCAAGGCTTTTTTGTGGTACCAGGAAACTTTTCTCTCAGTTGTGAGTGAGAAAATCAAGCCACTGTAGCTAGTGATCTCGATATTTGCGCATGTTATAGGTCAGCGTCTAGGATAGAGTCTTTATGGTTATAGAGGTTCCTACTCATCACTGTTGTTGTGTTCAATCTTCTGTAACTCTTGCTTCCTGTTTTCGTTCAGTCCCTAAGCCTAAGCCTAGGATATTATGGATCCAAAGGTTCTGCTCAGTCTCTGTTATCCAAGTTGGTCTTGTGCAATAAGACATGTTGTTGTTATAGTTGTTGTTGTTGTTGTTGTTGTTGTTGTTGAAGTCCTGGGCTACAGTGTAGGATAGAGTTTTCCTTATTGGTCCCAGGGTAGGTCCTGTTCAGTCATGGTTGTCAACGTCAGTTTTCTGTTGTTGGTGCTCTTATTTTTCACAGTTCAAAGGATGATACCTCTTCTGATTTCCATTTACTGTTAGGTGATGTGATAGGACAACCTGGTCTTAGGTCACGTTGTTCTTTCCTCATTGTCATATAAAAACTGGCACAAGTTGGTGCCAGAGCAGTGTTATAAATCTTCCAATGGAGCTTAATTCCTGGTAGTGTTGCCTGGAGCTGTATCAGTTCTACATCTGGGATCTGGGGTTTGGGATTGAACCAACACTGTCCAATCTCCTGGAAACTGCATTGTATCCACATGACACATTTTCAGGATAGGAGGCACCCTTCTGCTATAAAAAGTGTGAATTCTTATCCCTAGAAGATAAGATCTTTTTTCTGTGTCTCCTTTTTTTTTACTGTGCCCATACAAAAACTTAAGGTGTCATACTGTGTTGCTGGTGCTATTCTAGGTAAGGATGACAGGCTGTACACACAGTCTCTGTAGTCTGGTTTTGATCTGAGCTTTTATCACAGTCAGGGCTTTTTGTACCAAGCAGCACCAACAATGGTAAGGATAGAGAAAAAATATATATATATTAAAAGAGAACAAATAAAGAAAACTAAGTTAAAAAGAAAAGGTATTCAAATAAAACAAGTGATGGAGGAGGCTACCTGTATATTTAGGAATACACATCTTAAGATGTATTATTATACAGGTATTGAGCTTCCATAGGCAATATAAGACTCCCAATTAGGTCTTTTGATATATTCCTTTGGGGAGTAAAAACCATGATACTTTTTGTATCACGGGTCTTGGATTTGAGTTTGAGACATGTTTTGTGGCATTATGGAACCCTATAGTGTCCTTGAGCTGGGGCTTTTGCTGAAGCTGATTCCTGTATCATGTCCACGACTTGGTGGGGGTGAGAGGGGCCATCAAGCATGAGTGAGCAGGCGTGCTGGTTGTAGTTCTTTGCTGAGGCATGAGAACGGGGACCCAGAGGGTGTCTTTCACTGAGGAACTGGAAGGTGGTCTGTTGGGGCAGGAGGTCGGTCTTGGTGCCTACCGAGTTAGGAACTAAGGGTAAAGATTCATATATATGAATTGTTTATGGTTTCGGCTTGGAGTCAGTGTGGAAAGTCACATCCACATAAAGACTGTCTTTAAAGATCGTTTTGAGTTTTATCATCCAAATATTTGGCATTCCGTTTCCTTTCCTAGGAACCATCTAGAATAAAGAACACTTTTCGGTAATGCTTTAAAAGTATATTTGTCACGCGAGAATATTGCGCTCTCGTGGTTTTGAAAATGAGTATCAGTAAGAAAAGACACCGCTGCAGGGGGACCAGTATGCATAGTGGAGGAGTTTCCCTCTTACCCCCTCCCTGAAGGCCAGTCTGACATGGGGGCATCTCTGTCTCCTGGACCTAGTGGTCAGACCAGGAGGCCTTTGACCAGCTGTGTAGACATTTCTTATCTCTGTCTTTCCTTCTCTTTCTCCCTTCTATTTTTCTCATAGACACTGTTGTTTACAATTTTGTTACTGGAGTGGTAACAAGGATTCACCTTCTACTTTCAGCACCAAAATTTTGAGAAAAGATAAGTATGGTACCATATTTTATTTTAAACTATATGTTCAGTAATATTTATTTTTATACTTTTGTTTTACTTATCTTATATATTTTGTTAGATCTACATTGTTTAGTTACAATTCTTTAATTTATGGTAATATTCTGCTCAACAGATTACACACATACATATGTATATGTATGTATGTATATATATATATATATATATATATTTAAGGCATGGGGCCAAAGAGGAGTAAAAAATCAGTTATATAAATGTTTAACAGTATAATTAATATAAATATATAAGATCTAAAATTTAAATGTTATTCTAATAACATTGAAATCTCACTTAAATTAAAAAGGTTACCGAGGGATTTTTTTTCTCATTAGAAAGATTTGATCCTAGATTTTTTTTTTCAGTTTTATTCTCTATTTTATAAGAGAATTAGCTTTGTTTGTAAAAGCATGGTGCCTTGTCAAATCTTTAGCTCATCATACAGAGTGAATGCTAGGAAAAACCGACTGAGAAAAGATGGATTGACAGAAAAAGCTAACTGATTAAAATCTGGAGGATTTATAGGAAAAAAGGAAGACTTAAATCCAGGGATTCTGGCAGGCTAACAAGAAGTGAGCTTTATCAGGTAAACCAAACCAAATTGCTGACCTGAAATCAATGACTGTAATATTATCTAACAAAGTCCCCAATACCCATGTCGGATTAAAAAGCTACGCAGGCAATCCATACGTACTGTGGATATGTTATACCAGGGATGTTACATGTTGCAATATAAATCCAGAGCATTTTATGTTACCCATGCTTATTGATATAGTTTGCTTTTGTTGCTGCAAAATATTTGAGCGTGTTTGGGGAACACATCCAGCTGTGTGTAAAGTAAATGCTTTACCACCTCCTCACCTCACCTCACTCTTTCAAGAATTAAATACTTTCAACATGCAACCAGTAATTTTCATTATTTAAATTATTTGAATGTATAAACATTAAAGTGATTTTTATAATACAGCTGATCACTTTGTTTCCTGATGAAATTATGATGATAATTTAAAACATATTTTGAGAACAGGGAAATAGTTGAAAAGTTTGTAGCATTTGTCTTTTATGCAGAAATTAATCCCTTGTACTTTATATTCCCTAGTCTAGAGTATTCTATATTGACCCAGATCTCTAAAGGGAATGCCCTTCAGTCTCTTCCAACCTCCACCAAATAAAGCATAAGCATTCAAATATTGTAGGTTCAGTGTAAGTAAAATTATTGATTAAACAGCTGCAAAAATTACAGTCTAAGTACAATCATGCATTTAATTAAAAGATAATTATCTCAAGTTATAGACAAACTCTTAGGGACATGTAAACAAAATAACATGCAAAATTATAATTGTAGGATCACATCTCTGAAAGAACAACACTGAAGAGAAAGAAAAACTTTGCTAGAATAATTGAATATTTTTGGAAAAAAACATTTTCCCCTTTTATTAGCTCTCATTAGGAGCTGATCTAACAGCTCAAAAAATGACTCTAAGGAGATAAATAGTCTTCCATTCTTAATGTCAAGATAAGAGTTGCTTCTTATATTCTGATCTATTAGGAAAGAATAGCATTTTTACTAAATTATTCTATCCTTTGTTTCAATACTCTCCAATAAAAAGTTTCACTTTGTTAAGGGAAAAATAGTTTTGTGAGAAAAAAATGTGTAACCTGGGCAAAATATTAATATGAAGTAGAAGTATTATTACATTCAAAGTAATTGGGCAGTCATTAAAAGCAGCTTTTATACTAAATTATGGTGAATGTCTATAAAAATAGAAGTGCTGTTATTTTTCAATTCAGAATTACAATAATTTTAGGAAAATAGCACTTCTATTATCATGTCTACTTATGTCTTATGAATAAATATGTTATAACTTTAGTAAAATAAGAATAACTCTTCAAATATGAAGGAGATTGACAAAAATAAATTGCAAATATTCAGGAAAATAAAAAAAACACTAAATTTATTACTTTATTAACTTTTTGAACATTGACTATATATTAAGTCAATATCTATATGAAATATTCATTATAATTGACATATTACTAAAATCTGTGATTTAATTATATTAATAAGAGTAAATATAAGATGTTGAAGTGAGTATAATGGGTAAAGCATTTTCCTTGCATGTGGCCTCTCTGAATTAGATTCTCTGCATCCCATATGGTCCCCCAGAACCTAAAATAATTCCTTAGCAGAGCCAGGAATAACCTCTAAGTAGATCTGGATGTAGCCCAAAACAAAAATTGAGAAAAAAAATAGAAAGAATTAAACTAAGTCCCTTGAAATAATAAAAATAGTTAGAGAAGAGAAACATTTAGTAAATTTAAAAAGGTACTTAAATAGCATTAGACTTATATAGAATTTTCCTTTAATGAAATGAGTTTGGTTTCTCTCATAACTTTCTACATGATTCAAATATGACAGGATTTCATATATAACTTTGCTATTCCTAAATTTGAATTTAGTTGCCTTAGCAATAGCTTGTGGCTTGCAAGTAACCTACCCAGGTTTGCATCTACCATACCATATGATCCCATGAGCTGCTAGGAATGTTTCCTGAGAACAGAATTAAGACTAAGTCCTGAGCACCTATAAGTGTGGCCCCAAAACAACAACAAAAGTTGAATTCAAAAGAGAAGTTAAATATGCAAATTCAGACCAGATAATTGTTTTTAAATTCAAAATATATACGTGGTTTAAAGAAATATGGAAATGGAAAGCAAGTCGTATGACATGGATACTGCAAAAAAGAAATAATTAAAATACATAACAATTAATAAAAAACCATTACATGAAAAAAATAAGAGAAAAAGACTTGTGATATTACTAAAGGTAGGACACTAATCTTGCAAGCAGGACATACAAGTTACATCTCTGAACCACATATAGGCCAAAAACTCCCAGATATAAGACAAAACCCTGTATCCATTGTACTTTTATTCTGGCCTCTATTATTATTTTTCAAGTCTTTAAATTTATTTGTTTAACAGAAAAAATAAAACCATCATAATTACACCTCCTATAAAGTTTACCTAACAGATCTGAAAATCGCTTAAAAATATGGAGTGTTTTATTCCTCCAAAGTAAAGTAATTGAATAGCTGAGGGTTTTAGGGGGCGGAGGGGGGAAGAGGGGTGTGATTTGTGCCATGAGCAGTGATGCTCACAGGCTCCTCAAACACAGATTAATATTATGCAATGGAACTCTTATTTCTTTTTATAATATCTATATTTAAACACTTTGATTACAAATATGATTGTGGTTGGATTTCAGTCAAGTAAAGAACACCCCCCCTTACCAGCGCAACATTCCCATCACCAATGTCCCAAATCTCCCTCCTCCCCACCCCATCGCCTGTACTCTAGAGAGGCTTTCTACTTCCCTCATTTACTCACAATTTTATGATATTTCTCAATGTAGTTATTTCTCTAACTAAGCTCATCACTCTTTGTGGTGAGCTTCATGTAGTGAACTGTAATTTCCAGCCCTCCTCTCTTTTGTCTCTGAAAATTATTGCAAGAATATCTTTCATTTTTCCTAAAACCCATAGATGAGTGAGACCATTCTGCATTTTTATCCTCTATCTCTCTCTCTGATTTATTTCATTCAGCATAATAGAATCTATGTACATCCATGTATAGGAAAATTACATAAATTCATCTCTCCTGATGACTGCATAATATCCCATTGTGTATATGTACCACAGTTTCTTTAGCCATTCATCTGTTAAAAGGCATCTTGGTTGTTTGCAGAGTCTGGCTATTGTAAATAGTGCTGCAATGAATATAGGTGTAAGGAAGAGATTTTTGTATTGTATTCTTGTGTTCCTAGGGTATATCCTTAGGAGTGGTATAGCTGTATCGAATGGGAGCTCAATTTCCAGTGTTTGGAGGAATCTCCAGATAGCTTCAAGTAAAGGTTGGACTAGACGGCATTCCCACCAGCAGTGGATAAGATTTCCTTTCTCTTCACATCCCCACCAGCACTGCTTGTTCTCTTTCTTTGTGATGTGCTCCAATCTTGGTGGCATGAGATAGTACCTCATAGTTGTTTTGATTTGCATCTCTCTGATGATTAGTGATGTGGAGCATTTTTTTCTTGTGTCTTTTGACCATTTGTATTTCTTTTTTGTCAAATTGTCCATTTCTTCTCCCCATTTTTTGATGGGACTAGATGTTTTTTTTTTTCTTGTAAAGTTGTCAGTCTTTGTATATTTTGGATATTAGCCCCTTATCTGATATGTATTGGGTGAATAGTTTATCCTACTCAGTAGGTGGCTCTTGTATCCTGAGAACTGCTTCCTTGAGGCACAGTAGCTTCTCAGCTTAATATATTCCCATCTGTTAATCTCTGCTTTCACTTGTTTGGAGAGTGCTGTTTCCTCCTTGGATCAAACACTTGAAATTTATTTGGAAGAATAAACACCCTCCGAACTCTTATTTCTTAAGGTATGTTTCTTGCCAAGTGGTTTATTTTCCAAGAGAATACCTAGACTCCTTGGAAAACAGACAACTATAGTAATGTAAACATTTTCCAAATATCTTCAAGACTGACATACAATGATTTGCTTAATCTGCTATATTTAATGATGATTTTCTTGCTAATTTCGGTTCCAGAACAACTCATGCTCCTAAAATTTTTACATATCATAATCTAAGTTGAAACATCCTTTTCAGGACCTGAATGATAGAACAACGGTAGGGCATTTGCCTTGCACGTGACTGACCTAGGACTGACCACAGTTCAATCCCCCCAGCATCCCATATAATTCCCCAACCCATGAGAGATTTCTGAGTTCATAGCCATGAGTAACCCCTGAGAGTCACCAGGTGTGAAACCCCAAAAATATGCTTTTCATTTTTCTATAATTTAAAATAAAATAGCATTTACATATAACAATTGCTTTATATACAATTTCTATATTTAATATAAATACATAATATTTTATTAATTATAGTTTATAAATATTTGAATTTTTCAAAAATAATATTTTAGAGTCCAATGAGATAAAATGTGCTATTGTAAAAAAATTCTGCTACATACTCATAGTTTATGTAAATTCAGTTTCTCGCTGACACTGTATAACAAAGGGTGACTATAATACCTGCAAGACATATTCAGGCAGATTTATAAAATCTTATCTTACATAGATGAATCACTTTCACATCTGCATTTCCTCACTCATAGAATTATGCTGCCTCAGGTAATGATTGCCTTCACATTTTGGTTTGTTTTTTGTTTTGTTTTGTTCTTGTTTATCCAGAATATTAGAAATTAGCCTGTGTGTGAAAAAGAAAAGTAATTTGTCTCCTAGTACATTTTCCCTCTATCGAAAATGAGACACCGGTCAAATGGTATAAAAACCAGAGCTTTCATTGGGGTGAAGGATCAAGAACTCTTCAGGCAATCCTAAATTTGAACTTCTGAAAAATGCACTTCTTTCTATCCATAAAGTAGTGTACTTTATTTTATTTCAAATTATAGTATATAGATAAACAGAAAACCCAAAAGCAATTGAGCAGTTCTAAGGGCTAAGATTAAACTTTCTAATTTTATTAATTTCCTATTGATATATTTTTTCTGTATCTTTTACTCAAAATCTATGTGAAATTATTTTTAAAATGTACTCATTAATATATAACTATTTTTATTCATTGTTAGATGATATTATTTGCCTTCACAACTACGCAACATGTTAATTTTCATAAATGTCTGACAAATGCATGTTTTAAATGTTTAGTAGTTATGCATAATAGTATAATCTGTCAAAAGACAAATTTGATACACTGAGAATACGAAGTATTAATTTTTTTCTGAAAAATAGAGTATCTTCTCATAAACCATGCCAACATTGATTTACATATATAAATCTCTTAGCCAATTATGCTTATGTGAAAAATTATACATAAACACTTGTTCACTAAAGGACATTTCATTTGATGTAAAACTTTAAAAAAAACTTGGGACCCGTGAGATAGCATGGAGGTAAGGCGTTTGCCTTTCATGCAAAAGGTCATCGGTTTGAATCCCGGTGCCCCATATGGTCCCCCGTGCCTGCCAGGAGCAATTTCTGAGCATGGAGCCAGGAGTAACCCCTGAGCACTGCCGGGTGTGACCCAAAAAAACAAAAACAAAAAAAAAACAAAACAAAAAAAAACTTTAAAGAAACTTCTATTCCACAAAATAATACACAAGAATAACTATAAAAATAAAGGTATTTGAAAGTCTGGAGACATAGCACAGCGTTAGGGCATTTGCCTTGCATGGAGCCTATTCAGGACAAATGGTGGTTCGAATCCCAGGATCCCATATTGTCCTCTGTGACTGCCAGGAACGATTTCTGAGCTCAAAGCCAGGAGTAATCTCTGAGCCCCGTCAGGTGTGACCTAAAAAACGGGAGAAAAGATATTTGATAGTCTATTAGTGCATATTTATAATTAAAATGACTACCCTTAACTTCTTACATCTGATAATCATTAATTTCCAAAAAAGTCAGAGGAAAGTATGTTCGAATATAATTATTTGATCAGGACCCATTTTCTCTTTGATATGTATTATATTTCAGAAACTGAGCATCCTAAGCTATTTAACAGTCTAATGCTTCAGTTCACCAAAGGACAGATAGTTATTGATTATGTCCCTGATTTTATTTGAAAGCATTTTTTATTTGTACACTTTTTGTATGAATAAATGTAACCCATGCTTGCATCATTTTTTTCCTGGTTTTAAGTATATCACTCATGCCATTTCCTGCTTAGGAAAATACCAGTTCAGGAGTCAGAGAGATAGTAGGGAATAGAGTGCTTGTCCTACATGTGACATGTTTGAAATAAATTAGTTTTACTAGCTAAAAATATTCAGACTCTGGTGATCCAGATATGAAGGCTCTTTCCTAACAGCTCTGAAAAATAACAGTATTAGATTATATTGATTTATGTCATTGGATATTGTTAATAAAATGAGAATGTTCTATGTACTCCTTAAATATAATTTTAAGTTATAGAAAATAATACCTCTACATTACTTAATCTTATTATTCTGACTGCATAATCACTCAATGAATAATCAACATGTGATGGGTTTACAATATTGTATGATGAATAAGATTCAAAGATTCCTGTCAAACCCTAAAAAACAAAATGAATAATTAGAAATTCAAAGCAAATTCAGATCAGAGTCTCTAGTTGCAAGAGTAATAGCATTTTATGTTTTATTTATGATGTTTTATTCTAAAAGTTTGAGGGAATTCAGCCCCTAACATAAACCAAAAGGTTTAGATAGTCTCCTGATAAAAACAGTTTAGGTCTTTTATAATATAATTGGACAAGCAAAATGCACTCAGGAAACAGAATAAAATAATTTAGGGTTTTTTAAATGTAAATTGTCACATATATGCTGATTTGCTTTCTGAAACATCCACCTACTGAATGTTGATGCGCTACCTAACTGCCCTTAAGTCTCTGTCAAATTTAACAGTGGCTCACGTGTTGAGAGACAGAGATAAGCGATATTACACTGAATAAATTATCAGTAAGTTCACTAAAGGCTGCTTTGGAGACATGAAAGCTTGGGCAGTCCTTAAGTGTTTATTTTATTTTATGAGTCCCACACATGCTAGAGAGAAGGTGAAAGGTCACATAACATTGTAGTAAATTGCCACATAAAGTTGATCATATGTACTATGTTTAATTTTCAACATATTGCACATAATAAGAAATACACACAGTATAGTTTGCACAACTATATAATGCTTTACAGGTACAATAATATATTTCTGCAAAGAGCATGTTAAAGTATCAAACTCACCATTGTAGTACCAATATCAATTCAGCACATGTCAGGTTTCCCTTTCTATTTCTTATACCCCTCCCTCTCTAGCATCTATATATAGTTCTATATATGTCAATGCTTGTTAGTAAAGTTTTCTTGTATTAAGATTTTTACTTGAAAATTGTCATAATAATATACAAGGTTAAGTGAAAAGACCTCAGTCCTGAGTTTTATGAATCTTGTCACTTGAGTAACTATAACCTCAATTTTTAATGGCTCACAAAATATGTAGATTAGAACTAAATATATAAAATAGACACATCATCTAACCTTGAAAATAAGAATTTTTGACTATTTGTCACCAGAAAGTTGATAAATAAATATTTCTAAAGGGTCTAGTAAGTTGAAATTTTAATTTATATATACTACAGTGATGCTTATTCCGATATTCGGATGTTGAAGAAGTTCTAATTTAATCCAATTTAAAATAAAGTATAAGTTAAAAGGCATATTCCTTTTATTCTGATACATGTGTTTTGTAAAGCATAATAAATTCATCGATAATAAAGGACTGTCCCTATTTGTTCTGCCCAGAATGAATTATCATACTTTTTAAGTATATGAAAGAGAAATATATATTAGGTTCATAAAAATGCAAAATGATGCTAACAATCTGTATCATTATGAAGAAATTAGTACAAACTAAGTTAGCAAGTATCTCCTACACAATTGCATCCAGGGTCTAGAGTTTATATTACAGCTTCCATTTTGTTTTGCATACAATAAGTACAAGTTCAACTCCTGTAACTAACCACAAATGTCCTGTGATTTCTGCCAGAAATGAATTTTGAGCACAGAGGCAGGAGCAAAACCTGAGAACTTCCTGGTGTGGCTCAAAAACAAACAAAAACTTACGTTCCAGCATTTTTTCCCTTTTTTTCAGTATTGCTTTCTTAATAAAGCTCTGGAATATTTTTATAATTTATGAATATTAGCAAAATTTAAAGTATGTACTTATATAAAAATAAAGTTCTCTTTGTACTGAAATATTTTAAAATTAATAATAGTTTTTTTCAATGTAGAATCATACTTTTTGTGCCATTTTTATTACTAACTTGTTTTTTGGAACAGAACTTTCTTTATTAGCATTTCAAATATACAAATTAAACATGGGTAAAAGAGATAATCATTTATGGATCCTACATACACTTTCTTATATAAACTCATATGAAAAGAATTAAAGGAAAAATGGAAGGTTTCTCACAATAATTAAATCAGGTTTGTCAATGAACTTTATCTACTTAACATAATTTTAAATGCTTTTAATATTTCTTTAATTCACATACAGTAGGACTTAGTTATTTCCAAATTCAGGACCTCTTTAGTTTTTGATGCACAGGAAAATGTGAAAAAAATCTCTTTATGTTTTATATAAACTAATTATATATTGAACATATCTTAAATATATTCACATTTAAATTTGAAAGGTTGTTTATTTTGGTGTTGCATTTTTTTATTAGTGTTGCCCAGAACTTAGTCCTGGTTCTATGCTTAGGGATCATACATAGGAGGTTGAGCGGACCATAAAGGGTGTTTAGATAATCCTTGAATCTAGGTCTGCCTTGTGCTAGGCAAGTGTTTACCCCACTAAGCTATTGTTTCAGTATGTACATGCTGTTTTTTGTAAGATATTGAAGAAACTAGTAAGATGCAAACTAAGAAATTCTGTTCAAGAGAGAAGGAGCCTTCTCCAAACAGGTAAGCTGAGAATCTATGTTCCAGATGGAGATGCTTGTTAGCCCTAGAAACTGCTAACTTTTAATACAGGACATACACATCTTTTTCCCAACATGTAACACACACAACTACAATCAACTCTCTCTATATATATTTCTGCCATGGTGTTTCTTTCCACTTTTCATCTTGTCTTTTCTTTGCAAGCTGTTCAGTAAGGATTGTTGGTGGTAATGTCCCTCAGTTTATTGCCTATGATTGAACTATGTCATGGAGATTGCTGGTCTTGTTCCTATTGCCTCCAAGATGCCCCAATAACGGTACATGGCATTGATCCTTGTTTGCATAGACACATTAAAATGGGAAAACAGTATGTACTACAACTGGGGATTTGAGGGACAAAGTAATTTTATTGTACATGGGTTCACCTTTGTTTTTCTTAATGCTCTTTGGTTGAAAGTTCAAGGCTGGGATATCATCGATGGGACTACCGAGAATTCTGCTTATGGGTGATTGTGCTTCCACTGTAACTTTACCCTGCCCTCTTTCTTTGCATCTTTGTTGTCATAATTAAAATAAAAATTAAAAAAAATGGAAAACAGCAAAAATCAATTTTATTACTTCTAAATATTACTGACCTTTAAACATAAAATTATATATTATGATAAAGTCCAAAGGAAAGAAACACTTTGAAATGTTTCATATAAAATAATAATTTATATAAATATGATAATCAATAAATTTGCTGATCAATGTCAAATACATATGCTAATACTATGATAATAAATAGACATTAATTAAGTTTATATAATTAATATTGGATATATTATAATAAGTAATTTTATAATCAATAATATCCTAATATGTTTATATAAATATGATAATCAGTGTGCTTTGGAATTGTTTTTGGGCTAACTGAACCTAGAGGAAATGCAGCAATTTTTAATTTCAGCATTTATATTTTGGGTTTTATGTAAGGAAAAGGAGATTAATGAAATTTCAACATGCTAACAAGTAAGTTTAATACTTAAAAATAACTCAATCATTTCTCAGTTTTTTTTTTCTTTTTCGTTGTGTGTGTGGGAAGAGGGTATCTATAAAGAAGCTGCACCTCGTGGTGTTCACAGGCAACTCTTGGATTTTCACTCAGGAAACTTTTTTGGTAAAGTTCATAGATCGAGCAAGCTGAATAATAAACTAGGGTTTGTTGCTTGTAAAACAAGAATCCTAATTCCCTTCCTATCTCTGCATACCTAGACTATAAGCATTTTACACTATGCATAGTTTACTCATATAACTCATGCAATATTCCCTAACTTCCCATAATATTTAGGAAAATACCAAATCCTAACTTTGTCCTATGATCAGGATCTATTCCACCTTCGCATAACTTTTCTTTCTATGATTTCCTTACTAACATCAATGCTTTTGCATAGAACACATTTTTTTTGCATAGAACGTATTTTCAACAGATGTGTGAGTCACTCTATTTTATTCAAAGCTCCATTTAAATGTTATATTTGTAGAAACGCTTTCTTTCATGATCCATTCTAAGGGAGTCATTATTCACTTATTGTACTTTATTTTTGAATTGTGATTCTGTTTATATATGTGCACATATGCACAAATGACATGTGCGCAGTTTCTTTCAGTGAAATATAAACCACAATTGTAAAAGCTAGTAACTGATTAATATTTAGCATAAGGAGTATTAGGTATTAGTTGCACTAAGTATTATAAAACACTTATCAGTGGAGCTGGAGAAATAGCACAGTGGTAGGGTGTTTGCCTTTTGCTTGGCCAACCCAGGTGGTTCAATTCCAGGCATCCCATTTGATCACTCAAGCCTTCCAGGAGAGATTTCTGAGCTCAGAGCTAGGAGTTACCCCTGAGCGGCTTCGGGTGTAACTTAAAAACAAAAAAATAAAATAAAATAAAATACTTATCAAGGTAAATAAATACTAAAATTGTTAAATTATTAAAATTGTCATAGTCTAATATTTATTTTTCATTTTTATATATAATCATAATCACTTCCATTTGAACAGTCTATGTAATTAATTTAAAATAATCTAGTCAATAATTCTGACCTTGAAGATAGTGACAAAAATATTCAATAAAAATCACATTGTAAGAATAGAAAAAATGTAGAAAGTAGAATTTTTAAGTTTATTCCATTGATTAAGTAAACAAATAAGCACAGCTTATCTTTATATTCAAGGATTAGTAGACAAAACTTCAAAGGAAAAGTTAAGAAAATTGGCAATATAATTATTTTTATCAGATAATCTCTAGTAAGAGAATTTCTTGTTCGATGATTTTTAGATTCTCTAAAGAATAAAGCTAATTTGAGTGACATGAAAATATAATTATAACTAAAAGTTATATGATTCTAAGAAATCTAAGTAGCCAAATACTTTATTTACCCATGCTAAACAGTGTAGAAATGTTAATGGCATTGTCAGTTTGGCACTGAATCTCTGAGCTTCACTAAAGAAACATTACTCATATTATGAAACTCCGAGGTGAGTCAATACAACCGCCAAAATAAGGAGAATAAGCAATATGTTGAATGAGGATAGAAGGCCAGAATGCTGCAGGGGCTTAGGGTCTTTGTGTTCATGATTAGCACCACAAAGAGACACCGTGGTGTTTAAAGGATTTCTTAAAAGGAAAAGAAAGAAATGGGCCAGAAACCAATTGATATTATGGGAGAGTTACTGTTATTTTATTTTATTTTTTTGTGCCATACCAATTGGAACTCAGGGGTTACTCCGAGCTCTGCTCTTAGTAAATACTGATGGCATGGGAGACTGTCTGTGATGTCAGGGATCAAACCACAGTCGGTTAGGCTCTACTCTGTGCTACCTTTCCAGCCCTATCACTGAGACTTTTATATGACCATTTTGACTTTATAAAAAGCAAGGAGATGATTATTCATGAGTTTTATAGAGGCCGAGAAGTTTCCAAGCATTGATATTTCAGCATTTTTAAACTCCTTGCAAAGCTATATTTCAGTTTGTCATAGCAATTGCAATCTATCATAGCATAGATAACTATGTCATTTACCATACTGATGCATGACAGTGACCATATAAGGAGGAAGAATGCCTGGGAAAAGGAGGCCAGACTGAGGTTGTCTCTGAATACTGTCTGAAACCTGCTCCTCTAGGAAATGTGAAAATTAAATCCTGAGACCTGTTGCAATGTTAGCTGAACAGTGAAGAATTGATGGAATATAGTATCTAGCAAACTTGTAAGCTTCCTATCCCCAGAGGATTCGCATATATAAATAACAACTAGAGCTTTACATAGAAGTATGAACATAAGACAGAAAATGAATGCACTTTTGTGAAGAAAAACAATATAAATTTATAATTTAAAAGAACGAAGGAAATTAATGTTTAGTAATTTAGCTATAAAATGTTTTATTTAAATTATGTTTAGAAATAAGATTTTAAAATATACTATAATTTGTATTTGGTATAGTCATGTCTAGCCTTATGGATTATCTTTAAATAAATTATACTGTTAAGAATTAAATTTTGCAATATGTCATATTGTAGATATTCATTTATTAGTACAGTACAGAATTAAACTGTTTACATAGCTCCTCCTGAAATAATCACTTAATAGAGACAGAAGTAAAACTTATGTGGCTACAACTTCTCCCATCAAAAAATATTTTAGGTGTCTAATTGTGAGGTTTCAAATATTTGAGGCTGTCCATCTATGAAATCATTTGTAGATCTGTGCAAAAATAAAAATGTAGGAGTAATTAATTTACTTTTGATATGTGATTAAATGAATGCATAATTTTAAGAGGTGAATCACCTGTGACATGCAGGATAGTATAAAATAAATGAGACAGAGAAAGTGAGGACATGTGAAAAAATGATCTCATGGTCCACAAATGAAATAAGTAGAGATCACAGTAGAGACTTTCTACCTTTTTGTCAAGTCACTTTAAAGTGATTTCTATTTATCTCTTTCATCATCAGTAATGAAGAAAGCTTTTGCCTGCCTATATATGATAGCCCAAAGCACTTGAGAGGTGTGTTCCTCTGAGGAACAGTGTGTTTCACTGAGGAAATGTGTTTAGCTATTTTTATTGCCATTTAAAATAGCTACAATAATAGGGATAGCACAAATTATATTTTAATTAAAATAAACAGTATCTTGGAACAGTGGCAAAGCAGTAGGGTATTTGCCTTGCATGTGCTAACCAAGGACAAACCTCCCCTCCATCCCAGGGTGTCCTCAATCTAGGAGCGATTTCTGAGCTCATAGGCAGGAATAAACCCTGAGGGTCAATGGCTGTGGCCCAAAAAGCAAAATATTAACTAAATAAATAAACACTTCATATCTGAGTATAAAATTAGCCAGTCTATAATTATATTGATTTACTGATTATCTATGTATTCCTATTTGAATCTGTCCAATATCTCATCTTGTGAACCAAATTTCTATAAAATTATAAAACATTTATTTACATTTGTATATATTAATAATCTATATAAATATGAATAATGCATATATTTATGATTATTATTTTAAATCCAGATATTGTTAAATAGATGTAATCACTTAACATATTGTATATAATATTTTCTATCCAAAATTCAATATTTATAAAACATTTTATGTATTTTTGCCACTGAAATTTGGTAAATGTAGAGGAATTTCTCCAGTACAAGTGTTTTCTGTGTTAAATATTTGCTCAAATTTTCATAGCCTTTCTTTAAATATTATATTTGTAAAGCTAATTGATAATAATTTGTTTAGCCCAATTATAAATTGAGTAGCTTGATACTAAAGATAAAGGGTATCAGAATTTTGTGATTTAAAGTTTATCTTACATAGCTTTACATGTTATGTCAATATTATTTTTCATTCTTATTTACATATTTCAATTGCAATGTTTATATTGCTCCATTATTATCATGTCTCTGCCAAGACGTGATGTTTCCAATATTTCTAGTACATGCCATTCACAATGTTGTGAGAATATACATCATTGTTATTTTGACTGGATTTTTCCAATGATAAATGATGATGAACATATTTTTATATGCCTGTTAGCCACATGCATATCTTTTCTAGGGAAGTATGTGTTCATCTCCTCATGCCATTTTGTTTGGAATTATTGGATTTTGTTTTTGCTATTGAGCTTTTGTGATTACTTTATAAATCTTTGATATTGATCCTTTATGTATTGTATTAATATGTTGTATATAAACAGACCTCTCGTTTTGTAGGAAGTCGTATTATTTTAGCACTGGATTCTATCAATATACAGAATATTTTTAATCTACAATAGTACCACTGTAAATTTTAATTTTGTTTTTTTCACCTTTGAAGTAAAATTATTGAAACTCGATCTACACACTTATTATATAATTTAGCCCAGGAATTTTATGGTATAATATCAAGGTATGTAATCCACTTTGAATTGATTTTTTTTAATGGTGTTAAAAAACACCTATATGTCCATTTATGGATGAATGCATGGACATGTAGTAAACTTTATACACAATTCAATTTAATTCAATTTTATAATATTAAATCATGTAGATTGCTGAAAAATGGATGTGATTGGAGTTTATCATGCTGAGCAGGTAAAAATATAAGTTGAAAGAGAAGAATTAATGCTGGATAATTCATTCAACGACAGAACAAAAAAGCTAAATATTTACAGGGTAAGAGAATCCCTAAAAATAAAACAATATCTAGGCCTAACCAAAGATAATGGCGAGTCTAACATCCTAATCACCCAGGCAGTCTATTCCTAGAGTAAGAACTGTCAATATGCAATTAAATTGGCAAGTATTGTCCTTAACATAATGAACAGCTTTATTATGATGACTAATATTTTAATTCAAATTCTACTTTCAGAAATTAATTCTTCCAATACAATTTTGTACTAAAGTATATCTAATTTTATTAAAGGAAGTGTCACTTCAGACTTATAACAAGTCTTATGTTTTTTTTTTTTTTTATTTTGGGCCACACCTAGTGACGCTCAGGGGTCACTATATGGGGGACCATATCGGATACTGGGGATCAAACGGCTGTTTGTCCTCTGTCAGATTCATGCAAGGAAAATGACCTAATGCTGTGCTACTGCTCTGTCCCCTACAATTCTTAATTTTTAATATTATGCTATTTACTAGACGGATTGTGCCTTTACATTGTTTTAATGTTTGGATTTGTGATAACAAAATATAAACATAAAACACAGATAACTACTTAATAATATTGAAATACAGTGTGCTAAAATAGATTATATTTTGTTAACAAGTTTACATGTCAGATGTATAAATACAATGTTTCACTTCAACAAGAAAAGTAATTCTGTTTATTTATGTTGTTAGTTAATTTTTATTTATATTTATTTAGGACATCGGGATATGTTTCAAAGTTTTCATAATAGAATTTCAGGCATATAATACTCAAGCACAAATCTCAATAAAGTTTGTACTTCCACCAATTTTTTAAAATGTTAATGCCTAACAGATTATTTGGATGGAAAGAGAAATAATTTGTATATCATAAAAGGGAGTATGCTATAATTTTTGTTAAAATTGTTTCTTTTAAAATAAAATATTTGACATCTGCTTTTCTACAGTATAAAAGTAATAGAATTTCTGAAGATGTAATACCTATCTATGCTTGTCTGAAACAACTTTCATTCTAAAATTGTGTTTTTATAGTAACAGCTTTTATTATTGGCTAAAAAGGTGTCATTTATTAGAAAATATGTGTATACATGTATGTGTGTGGTACCAAGAACTAATCCCTGATGTCATGCTTTCAACCTTACTAGTAAGTTTGATCTCCAGTTTCAGTAAGAGTCATTCTGCATTACCCAACAACTACATTTTATAAGCATATTATCAGGTTACAAATTTCTGATTCAATATTAAACTGAGTTATCCTTTTAGGTTGGTTTTTGTTATTGTTGTTGTTTTATTTTTGTTTTTTGGCCACACTCAGTGGTTGCTCATGGCTATGTACTCAGAAATAGCTACTGGCTTGGGACCCATATGGGATGCCAGGGGATTGAATATGGCTCCATCCTAGGCTAGCGCCAAAAATGCAGATGACTTACCGCTCCATGCCACCACTCCAGCTCCTCCTTTTAGGTTTTTAAGGATTTTCTAATTTGGACATTTGCTTTACTGCTAAAGTATACTTTACTAACATAAAAGTATTGGAAATAAAACTGGAAGTTATAAACTTCAGCAAATAAGAAAACAAGCGTCTTAGGCAGAAAGGAAGAATTATCAAACTGGAAGTTTTTCTTCATTTATTTTTCATAGTGAAAGAATGTATTGGTGTCTTAATTCCAAACTTTGTTTAATAAACTAAAGAATGTATATGTGTATATATAGTTTACTTACAGATATATTGATTTTGGACCACATCATGCTTATTTCTGGCTTTAATTTTAGCAATTACTCCTGACAATTTCTTGAGGAAACGTATGAGATGTTGGAAATTATACCCAGGTCAGTCATATGCAGTAAGGTAAATTTCCTATGTGTTGAACTATCATTCTAGATCCAGAAATATCTTTCTGATTACAGAGAATGGTATGTATTATGCTCTAATGAAATATTTCTTGTTTTTTATAATTACAGTAAAATAAATGGTATATTTCAATAACAATAAAGAAAATAAAGATCATTATGCCCAGAGAAAGAGAAAAATGGTTGATTCCTAAGTCAACCTTTTAAGAGCAGAAACTACTGATTTAATTATTCCTTATATATATTAGCATACTTAAATTCTAGTAAATTTGAAAAAAAGTATCTGGAGTACTAGAAAGAACCTACATAGAATGTTGGTATGATTTGGTTTAAATATATAGTAAGCCAAACAAGTTTTTTTAATAAGTATTTAGTAACTGAAACAAAGATTCACTGATTTTTGTGATTAGATACAAGTTCTTTTTTTTTGGGGGGGGCCACACCCGGAGACGCTCAGGGGTTACTCCTGGCTATTTGCTCAGAAGTCGCTCCTGGAAGGCACGGGGGACCATATGGGGAACCGGGGGATCGAACGCGGTCCATCCTAGATCAGCAGCATGCAAGGCAAATGCCCTATCACTGCACCATCGCTCAGATCCTAAATTTCTTAATTACACAGTTGTCACTACTATTCTCTTCCTTTTTCATTATTTAAATTTCATTTAATATAGACACAACCCAATGGGCCAACAACTTATGAGGGACAGAAAATTTGTGATAGGGGCCGGTGAGGTGGCGCTAGAGGTATGGTGTCTGCCTTGCAAGCCCTAGCCAAGGAAGGACCTTTGTTCGATCCCCCAGCACCCCATATGGTTCCCCCAAGCCAGGGGCAATTTTTGAGTGCTTAGCCAGGTGTAACCACTGACACCAAACAGGTGTGGCCCCAAAAACAAAAAAAAAGAAAGAAAAAAGAAAATTTGTGGTAAAGATTTAGATAGAAAACCATGTAGTGGTAAGAAAATAAAAAATCATGCAATTTGCCTTCACATGAATAAAAATAGAGGGAACAATGCTGAATAAAATAAATTAGAATGAAAGACCAGATGCATAATGACTTGTCTTATATGTAAAAAATCAAATACATAGTAAGGGATTAACAAATGTCAAAAGCAACAGACATAGAGTGTTTGTTCTCAGATATGAATTTATCTGGGTGAGATGAGAAGTGGATAGTATGAAAATGTGCTTTAAACAGAGTGTTATGCAAATAAATTATTTTAATAGTAAAATTTGAAATTTATACATTTTAAAGTATTTGGATATTATTTTGTAACTAGTCCACTTAGTAGCATAGCTTACAGTCTAAAAATGTGGATATAAAATTTATTTGATACTACTATTTTCTTAGTGTATTTTAAAAGAATATTTTGTTAAATTTAAAATTATCACATTTATACCCCAATATATTTGGTCATTAATATAATTTTGTCATTAGTGCAGTTAAACAATTTAAAAGGTCAGCTCTTGGATAAATTGAGACTCTAACTTTTCTATTTTCACACTCTTAAATGTTTTCTGGCATGGGTTCCCAGTAGAGCATTTTTATTTAATTCTCATTTCATCACCTTAGTAAAATGTCTGTCAAGTTTAAATAACATTGATGTTGATTAGTTATACTAGTGAGTAATTTTTAATTGTATTCATAAAATGTAGTCAAAATTAATATTATAGAAAATGTACTTTTCTAAAAATATGGGAATATATTCAGAAACACTCAAAGCTTCGCACATGTCACTTCTAGTCCTTGATTCCATGAAAATCTCAGGCCATTTTACCTAAACTCTCACTACTCTGTCTAGAGCTCCATATCTAATAGACAGTCTTGGGTTAGTTTTTGTTTGTTTGTTTGTTGTAGTTTGCTTGTTTACCTAGCAATGACTCCTTAGAGCTGTATAATAAATTGGCATCTCTGCAGAGTGTTGTAGACGTCTTGCGTCTCTGCAATTCTCATGGGTCCTAGCACTACAGGATAGAAAAGCGAGAGCACTAGTGGATGAAATGGAATAATATTGCAGAAATGAATATCACACATGAAGTATGGGGACCCACATCTAACGAGTGTGTGACAAGTTTAATTTTTGAGCAGGGGAATTTATAGGGGTAAAAATAGCCACCAGCAAAGAATAATTGTAATCACAAAGCCTAGTACAACAATAACAATACCTAAACTATGGGTGTGACTATAAAATTGTAAGTTACAAAGGAGAAGGTCAGAGTTAGGAGGAAGTAGGAAATATCTAGAAACTTGGTCTTTTTAATCTGGATTCTATTGTTTTAGAGGTTAAAAGAAGGGAGGAGCCAAATCCACAAGAGTGAGCTTCCCTATTTCTAAAGTTTGATCTTACTAGGCTGGACTTTATTGTTTTAGAGGTTAAATGAAGGGAGGTACCAATTCTTCAAGAATGAGCTTTCCTATTTCTAAAGGAGGGTCAAAGTCAAAGTCTGTATTCTGGTTATGCCCTTGATTATCAGAAACTGCAGCTGCAAAGGAAATATTTGAAAAGTAGAGAAAAATTGTCTTTGCTTTTAGGACTGACTATATCCAGAAAAAGGGGTTCTCAAATAAACTTTGATGCTGGGATTTCTGAGCTACATTATAAGATAGAGGCTATTATTTTGCCTGATCTATACAAAGGAGAGATAGTCAAATATTGGCTGAAAATGTAATGCCAGGCGTCTCTTTGGAAATTCCTCAACCATCCACGCAAGGGAAAAGGCGTCCACAGGGGGCCTTTTGAGGAACCCGATGGGGGTTAAATTATTTCTACCCACCAGGAAAATCTGAGGATACATCCAGTGGGCTGAGCCCCCTAAAAGCGTAGGCATGCCCTGGCAGTAGAGCTCCATGGTTGAGGGTGAAACTAGGCCATTGGTGAGTGGTAGTTTTGGGTAATGAGTGCAGAAATATGGCTTTGGCAAGGCAGAGGTTTGGCTGACCATTTTCTGCAAAAATTGACATTTTCAGCTATGAGACTGGTGTGCCCATAAATTTTCACAATTTTGTACACCTCTTTCTAAATTCAAGTTAATCTATGAAAATGGTTTAATGCATGTATGGTAAAATTTATCTAAGATAAATCTTAAATTCCTGTATTTAGTCATTTTATAAACATACCACTTATATAATTAACTGCATGATACTTTATTACTGCTGTTTAATAGAGTGCTTCTAGGCATTTGAAAGGTAAGAGGTGGTACATTACGTCCAATACTATTCCAATAAATTGAAAAAGTATAGTAAAATCAATTTTTAAATCACTGTAATGCCATTTATATGTTATTAAAATAATTAAGTAATCTATCAGTTAATTTCAGATAAATGAAAACTTTCAGTTATTAAGAACAATCCTAAATTTCATCTTGAAATAAAGGAATTTTTATTGGGAATATTGCTTCACTCTAAAGAAATATGTTAGTTAAGATAAGAAATAATATTGTTTGCTTGCTCTTAATATATAAAATATGTTGTTGCTTTCTTTGCATTGAAAATTTCTTGTTCTGATTCAATATAAAGATGTTCTGACTTCTTTCTATTTGCTATTAAATTTTACACAGTTCTTTACCTAGAATGAAGTATTATGTTCAGCAAGTTTTTTGATAATAATAAATAATATGAGACTGGTCAATGCCTTTCCTTTCATTCATTCTCACTTATATTGTAAGGGTTTGAAGATTGAAAGTAATATCACATTATCCTTAAACACTGAAGTACTCATAGTATTGTCAGAACTACATTTTCTTTCTTAGGCTCAAAGCTGCACAAAGTGGAGAGAAAAATATATAGAAAATGATAATGTCAATTTGTTTCAATAACGGCCTTTATTCCTATTCCTGATCTTGGTATTTTATCAATCCAACCAAACACTCTAAGGTTTATAAAACTGAGTATACCATAGTTGAGGGTGTCCATGTGTGTGGGGTGGAGAAGTAGTTTGAAAAGTGATACATTAAAGGGTGTAATGTGATTGCATTACATTCATAAAACCATATTAATAGTTTGTAGAACATAATAACAACACTAAAACTAAAATAAAAATTGAACCTTGAAGATAAATTCATTTACTTTCACACATTCAATTTTTATGAACATTTTATTTTGCAATATTAACACTTAAATTGTAATCACCACATAGTTCAGTTAGCAGAACTTTTAAAAGCTCATTCTAATTATCATACCTCAAAACTTTGAGGACTGAAAGGTTTCTGGAACTTCTATTGTATATGGTATTTTAAATGCATTGCTATAGTTCAATTAGTAAAACCCACTGTACTATAAAATTGATTTCGTGTTCAGATAATATAAAAAGATGCACTTTACAAAGTGTTAATTTTTAATTGCAGGCATTTAATATATGTACGGTTTATGCTTTTATATTAATTATGCTATTTCTTATTCGAATGATCTTTATTTCAGTCAAAACCCACAGTTGAGGGACTGAAGCAATAGAACAGCTGTGGACATTTGTCTTGCATATGGCCGACCCAGATTTGATACCAACTCAGCATCCTATACGGTCCCCTGAGCTGTGTCCTTAGCACAGCACCAGGAATATCCGTTGAGAATTCTAGGTGTGTCCCCTAAACAAAAAAATCAAAAAACAAAGACAAAAATGACAACGTCCCACAGTTGTTATTATGAACTGCTTATTAACAACTCTTCTCAGGGAGCATAACAGATGATTTTAAATTATGATTATCCTATTAAATAATGACAGCAATTGCTACACACATTTTAACTTTTAAAAGCAATGTCCATTTTCTTTATTTCTATCATATCTTCTATATCTGAATATTTTGGGTTTTTTTTGGGGGGGCCCCACCCAGTGACGCTCAGGGGTTACTCCTGGCTATGCGCTCAGAAGTCGCTCCTGGCAGGCACGGGGGACCATATGGGAACCGGGGGATCGAACCGTGGTCCGTCCAAGGCTAGCGCCGTAAGGCTGGCACCTTACCTGCAGCGCCACCGCCCGGTCCCCTATCTGAATATTTTAATGATTACATAAAAGGAGCATTCAATCTCCATGCCCACTATCAACATGAGATGCAGGAAATATACTTACATGTACCTGCACAATTTAATATGTGCAATTCCAATTACTCCTTTGTATTATCAATTTTTTTTCATAATTGGGACTGCTATAATAGAATAGCAGCCAGGGCATGTTTTGGTATTTGAACATACTATATTGGTATTTAAACATATTATAATTTTAATTTTATTATTTCCTAAGTTGCAGGAGTAATATTGATTCTAAGTGCACTTACAAGAAATTTGCTTTTTATTTTTGCAAATTTTAATAGCAGCACATAGACCATATTGTGATATTTTGTTTGTTTTTGTTGTTGAATTTTTTTGTTTTGTTTTGTTTTTTGGCCACATCTAGTGATGCTCAGGGGTTACTTCTGGCTATAAGCTCAGAAATCTCTTCTGGCTTGGAGACCATATGGTACACCAAGGGATTGAACCGAACTTCGTCCTAGGCTAGCGAACACAATGCAGACACCTTACATCCAACACCACCACTCTGGTCCGACATTGTGCTATTTTAACTGAGCAGTCTGTGAAGAACATTATATAAATAGCATTGATCTCTCAGAATTCTCAGTTAATCTTAAAACATACCTTTTTATTTTTTTTAAGAATTAAGTACCTTGTCAGGGTCGGTTGGATCTAATAGTGTTCCAAATTATATACTATACAAATACCACATTGAACTTAAGACAATTATTCTTAATATCTGAGATGGGCACTACTGTAACATTTAAAAGTAGGTCACTCCCAACACATGTTCGTGTTTCCTTCTCTTATAGAGCATAGCTTTAACATAACCCATTTAAAAGAGATATTTTTATTTCAAAATAAAATTTATCCAATCTGGGGCCGGGCGGTGGCGCTGAAGGTAAGGTGCCTGCCTTACCGCGCTAGCCTTGGATGACCGCAGTTCGATCCCCCGTGCCCCATATGGTCCCCCAGGCCAGGCCAGGGGAGACTTCTGAGCGCATAGCCAGGAGTAACCCCTGAGCGTCACTGGGTGTGGCCCAAAAACCAAAAAAAAAAAAATTTATCCAATCTATAAAAATACAAATTTTATTTGAATTCTATTAAAATAAATATAATAAATATAGTAAAGAAAAATTTAGGCCATCATCATATCAGGAAAAGCAATTGAATCTTTGATACTAAAAGCTGAGGGTTTTTTAATGCTTTAATTGTGACCTTGATGCTTAGTTTACATGATATAAAGTTAAAAATTGGTCTCTTACAAAAGGCATCTTCAAGGAGGAAACTACACTTTCCAAACAAGTGAAAGCAGAGATCAACAGATGGGAATACATTAAACTCAGAAGCTTCTGCACCTCAAAAGAAATAGTGCCCAGGATACAAGAGTCACCCACTGAGTGGGAG
>PVKC010003324.1:0-39489 GCA_004027635.1 Crocidura indochinensis
ATATATATATATATATATATATATATATATATATATATATATATATATATATATATACAAGTTTTTTGATCCAAAACTGTTGAGTACTCAGGCTTCGCACAAAGGAATTACTTCTGAAGGTGTCGGTAGACAATATGAATGCCAAGGATCAACCTGGGTCAATCACATACAAGGCAAGCACCTTACCCATTGTACTATCACTCCAGCACATCTATGATGTATTTCATTTTTCTTTTCTTTTTTTTCTTTTCTTCTTTTCTTTCTTTTTTTTTGGGGGGGGGGTCACACCCAGTGACATTCAGAGGTTACTCCTGGCTATGCGCTGAGAAATCACTTCTGGCCTGGGGGACCATATGGGACGCCAGGGGATTAAACCTGGTCCATCTTGGGTCAGCCGTGTGCAAGGCAAATGCCCTACTCTGCGTTTTCTCTCCAGCGCCTATGTGTATTTTTTTTTTTTTTTATCAAAAAGCATGACCCAGGGGCCAGAGAGATAGCACAGCGGCGTTTGCCCTGCAAGCAGCCCATCGAGGACCTAAGGTGGTTGGTTCCAATCCTGGCATCCCATATGGTCCCTCGTGCCTGCCAGGAGCTATTTCTGAGCAGATAGGCAGGAGTAACCCCTAAGCACTACGGGGTGTGGCACCAAAACCAACAAAACAAAACAAAACAAAACAAAACAAAACAAAAATCATCACCTAATAGTTCAATTAATATCCAGATAATAAAATAATATTCAGTATAAATTTATTTGTCAGGTTTTTTTTTATTTCAGTTTATGTTTCCAAGGAAGATTAATCCAAACAGCTTACATTATATGGTGGAAATCTACCCCGTGCAAAACATTCATACAAACAGACTCACTCAGAGTGCAGTAAATTAGGCATACCAGTGTACACAATGTGTATGTCTTTATGATGTGTGAGAAATCTACAGACCAAAACAAAACTTTGTAGACTTGAGGAGACTCTACAAAGTGTACAGTGAATACTGTTGGCAATCACAGATATATTTTTCTCATCAATGAATGTACATTTACATATATATGGAACCTTTCTGATCAGTGTTTTGGGACAGTTATCAAGAAGTGAAATTGGTGTATCATGTGGGAGCTCTCTACTTAGTTTTTAGACACTTCTTCATACTCTTTCCCTCAAAAGCTAAACAAAACATTTCCAGTATCAGAGAATATTCAGCATTTATTTATTGAAGAAATATGCTAACTAGTTAGAAAAATTATAACCATTTTATGTATTTATATATAACTGCAGTGATAAAAGGCTCTGAGTATATGTATAAAATGTTCTGTAATTTTCTGTTTGTATATTTTTCTATGCCCACCTTTCCTTCTATTAACAACTTAGTAGCTAAAACACTATTAAACTTGGTAATCCATAATGTTCCCCATAGTGGTTGTTCAAAAGAGTCCTAGATTAAATTTTCTTAGTTGTACTCCATCCCCAAAAAAAGAACGAAAGAAAGATCTTATTCAGTCTACAGCAAAATCCACACTTTTCTTTGTCTTTTATATTGGCATTTCCTACAGAGTTAAATAAAGCTACTTAATCCAGACAATTGGGTCTTTCTCACAGGAGATGGCAGGTAAATATAATACAATCTAGTTTAATGACATGAATATTGCAAGCAGTATAGAATTTTATTTAAGAAATGTACAAATAACTCTTTTAAAATAAAATAAACATGTGTGGGTTGAATAGGTATAGCATAGAATGGTTGCACTACTTAAATAAATCCAATCTTTGTAAGATTTAAAATACTATTACCAGTAGCCAATAATTTATTTCAAAAGAAAAAACAAAGTAGGTATTAAAGGAAAAAGCATCATATAGTATGCTTTAGGTCTTGATGAAAAGGGACACTTTGTGCTCAAGTTTTATTTGATTCTGCAAAAACCTCTTTGAACTCTTCTGCTGTAATTCTTTACTGTGCTCCCTTGGGTTTGTTAAATGCTAGCTGAATTGTTGGGAGGAGAGACATTACAGAGAATGAATGAATGTCCAACAAGTTTTGGTAGTTTTCACTAGGAGATTGATTTATTTCTAAGAAGTAAAGTTAACAAATGTCGATAAATTATATATTAAGAAATTTAGCTATGCATATGGTCTATTGAGGTCTTTTTAGTTGGGTCATTTAAGGGAACTTAGTTGGATCATCTTTGGTTAGCAGTCAAATCCCATTTCTGTTTGCATTTTATGATTTTATATGATTTTTTTTTCAGGGGGGATCCCAGTGGCAATCAGGAGGTCATGGACTCCACCATTTATTGTTCACACATCATTCCAAGATCATTCAAGAGATGTTTGGTATTCACCCTAATCACTATACTCCTACTTACTCCGACTTTGAATTTTAAAAAAAAATTATATCTTTATATTAGGGAATCTTTTTCCTCTAAACTATGCATTCAGTAATACATTGAAATATATTGAAAACATTTTTAAGATATAGCATCTCGGAAATTCTTTAAGGTAGTTTTATAAATATATATATATATATACATATATATATATATAGAGAGAAAATAACTATGAAATGCAAAGTTACAAAGCTAATTCATGATTAAGTGTACAATGTTCCAAGACCAATCCTTGCAATTTCTTCCAGCAGTGTAGTGTCCTGTTTCCATCCTGCCCCTAGTCTACATCTATGTCAGGGAGTTTTGTTTTTCTTTTTTTTCCTTCCTAACCCTCCCTGCTTTTAGGCACTGTGGTTAAATGTGCCATTACTGACAGTTTATCATGCATGTCACTTTACTGCCTTTCACTACTTAGTCCTGGTCCAAAGTGATCACTTTCCTTTATTATTGTCATAGTGGTCCTTTCACTGATCTATTCTACCCAACCCCACCCCGCTCAGTAACAAGCACCATTTCCATTCTTCATTTCTATTGCCTTTAATTATTCTATTGGCTTTAATTATTCCTCTACTATGTTTCTTTATATCTTAAATATGATAATTCTATGCCTTTTTCTCTTCCTTTCATTTATTTTTTTTCCAGCAAGATGCTCTCTAAATCCATTCACATAGTAGTAAATTTGACTTTATATTATCCCTATGGCCATACGGTATCTTTATACTATAATTTCTTTATCCAATCATCTGTCTTTGAACACTTGGATAGTTTCCAGATGCTAGGTGTTGTAAATAGTATTTAAATAAACTTATAAATGCAGAAAATTTTTCTCCATGTATTTTTGGACCACTAGGTTATATTATCAGAATTGAAAACTCAATACTTAATTTTTTGAGTAATGTCCATATTGCTTCCAAAGAGGCTGGAACAATCAACATTTCTACCAACAGGTGAAGAAGATTTATTTTCCATGCCAACACTAGTAGGTGCTTTTTTGCAATGAGTGCCAATCTCTTTGGTGGGAGAAACTATCTAATTGTTTGGATTTGAATTTTTTGATATCTAGTGATATAGAAAATATTTTCATATACATTTGGCCATATTTATTTATTCTTCTAGGAAATTAATTTTTATCAATTATTCCCAATTTTTATACTATTGGATTTTTTTTCTTATAAAGTTCTATCAATTTCATTTTAAATCTCGGGTACTAAGCCTTTATCAGATTCATGCTGAATATATAGAATCATATGAATAACTATGTCCTTATTGTGTTAACAGAGATAAGAAACCTTTAAATTTCTTGTTTATCTCTCAGGCTATACTTTTGTTTCTTTTGTTTTTTTGTTTGTTTTGGGCCACACCCATATGATGCTCAGGAGTTACTCCTTGCTATGTGCTCAGAAATAACTCCTGGCTTGAGGAATCTAGCCAAGTGGTCCTTCCTAGGCAAGCGCTTGCAAGGCAGACACTTTACCTCTAGCGCCACTGTTCGAGCCCCTTTGAGGTAACAGTTTCATGTATCATTAAAGATTTTAGAAATTTATTTTTCCTATGTACTATATGACTATAAGGCTCTTCGTTTACAATTATATAAAATTAATATAAAAGATATGAGTGTTTCGGGGCCGGGCGGTGGCGCTGGAGGTAAGGTGCCTGCCTTGCCTGCGCTAGTCTTGGACGGACCACGGTTCGATCCCGGCTCCCATATGGTCCCCCAAGCCAGGAGCGACTTCTGAGCGCATACCAGGAGTAACCCCTGAGCATCACTGGGTGTGGTCCAAACCCCCCCAAAAAAAGATATGTATGAGTGTTAATTTTCTTTTTAACAATAACATGCTGTCTTTATATATTTACCAAAAAAGTACTAGAACTATTATTGTTTTACATTATTTAAGAGAAAAAGTTAAACAATAAGAAGTTTTATTTAGTATAAATTGCTTTGAATAAGTAAAAACTAAATCTATGGTTGTGAGGGCTTTTTTCTTTTGGTCTATATGTAAAAGTAACACATTTTAATAATATTCTTGGAGAAGTCTTAATAGTGATGGTTCAATTCCACTGTCACTCAATGTCCAATTAAACCAGAGACACTGTGATGGGTTGTAAGAAATAATTTTTTGGCCACATGCTAGTACATTAGAAGGTGGAAAAATCATATTTCACATCTTTAAGGCACTCATCTTTTATTTTTCTTGCTCATTCACAAGTTTTTTTTTTCTTTTTTTTTTTTTTTTTGTTCATTTTGGAGTCATATCTGCTATGCTTAAACTATAGCTGGTTTTGTGCTTGGAGATGATATAGAGTTGATCCTACAAGTCACACTTCTTATGTGACTGTAAATAATAATTTCTGATTAAGGTTTTCATCCTTTTATCCTTTAGGAAAAGATGCTGAGATATTTTCAACATTTCCATTTTCCCTAACCGGACAGGATTTGGATTTCTAATACTGATTCTACTATTGATTTCTTTGAGTTGGTTTTAATTCCCACTGTCAGTTTCCCTTCTATTGGAATGGAAATTGATGGTCAATTCAAATATGCATTTTTATGAAGTAAGACATTTCCCCTACCCCCAGGGATTCTAACATGGGAGACACTATGTTATTTTCTATCAGAGTTTTCCTTTATAAGACTAAAGATATAGAATAGCAAATAGGGGCTTATCTTGCACCCTGCTGACCCAGGTTCAATTTTCAACATTCCATTGGTCCCCCAAGTACTGCTAAGAGTAATCCCTGAGTACAAAGCCAGGAGTAACTCCTGAGCCTCCCGTGGTGTGGCTCAAACTAGCCCCAACCCCTCAGAAAACAAGATTTTTTTCTCAGAAAACAAGATTTTTTCTTTAAATTATAGTCATTCAAGTTTTTCTGGTCTGTCAACTATTCAAAACAAATAAATAGGATGATGTTGACTCAACTCTGGCAATTTCTTGCTTAAGAGAGCCATTGCATAACCAGAAAAGGGGGCTGGAATATAAGTAATTCATCTGGTAGGAAAAATATATCTACAAAGATATTATATTGCACTTTTTTTTCTCATAAAAGTAACCTTCTATTCAAGAAGGATTCTGAGGTGACAGAGTTGTATTGCTTTATAAACCAATGTTTAGGAAATTCTTAAATGGTTTTGTCCAATTACTTTCTAGAACTGTCTTTTAGTTATGAACATAGATTGGCCTATTTAAGAGTCTGTGCCTAATCTTAACAAAAAGTTAAAGAAAATAGTTGAAATAAAAGGTGGGAGTGAATTTTAACAATACCTTCAAATAATGCAAGTTCTACATACATCTCAGCTACCGCATCTTCAGATAGCAGCTTTCCCTGCTTTGATAATGTCTCTTTTGTTCTCAACTACTCAGAAAAACAATACAATCACTAAAATTCTCTAGTGTCTATATCAAGTTCTCCATCTCTAGTTTACAAGGAAGGCATTGTCAATTTTCCTGTTTTTACAAAGAAGATATTGCCACAAACTTTAAAATCATATTAAAGGTGTCCATGTAGGAAAGTCAATAATTCAGTTCTATTTACAGATTATAGTCCAGGCTGACTACCAAATTATAACTATGAAGCTTTGATTCCACTGCCACTCTAGAGCCGATGAAATAACATGTTCATGGTGTGAGAGAAAGAGCTTTATTGGCAATATGTCAGCAACTGAAGGACTAAGTTTTTTGGAGAAACTCTCTTGTCTGCACTGTCACAAGAAGTGCTCTTACAGAGAAAGAAAAGAGGAAAATATATGATTTGGAAGTATGGATAAAGGTTGTTGTGTACCAACATGATCAATAAATTCACAACAGGGTCTCATATTCTGAGGCACATTTCTAATGTGACAACAAATATTGATTTTTGATTAAGGATTCCATCAGACCTGTTAAGAAGAAAATAACAGGGAAATTCTCAACCTTTTCAACCATCCCTAATCAGATAGTTCCTTGAGTGTGTTATATTGAATTTAAGTCAGAATTTTGAGGCCAGTCTCAATGTAGAAAGGAAAAATGTACAATTAAAAAAAGGGTATAGTAGAGCCAATATTTTGAGTCATTATATTGATCTAATGCTTCCTAGTCAACACTGGATACATGGCATGATGAGTTTAAAAAGTCATTTCTCCTTTGAGGCCAATATAATGGCAGGACTAGTCCTCATGTTTTATTATGATTATATCAATATATCTGAAGATGCTTTGAAAAGTAGCTGTTTATTTCTAAAATATAATGACCATTATATAGTTTACTTAATTCATGGTGAGGTCCCAAATAATAAGCATGGGAGATGGTAAGATAGAAGGTAGAGATAGAGAAATAGAAATAGAGAGGTTTGGAACTGTCTGAGGAAAAACTAAACTTTCACTGCGTCTCATCTTTTCTGTTCTATTTTTTGTTTTTGTTTTTGTTTTTAGGCTACACCTGGTGATGTTCAGGGCTATGCGCTCAGAAATACGTCCTAGCTTAGGGGACCATATGGGACTCTGAGGGATCAAACTGAGGTCCTTCCTAGGCTAGCACGGGCAAGGCAGACTCCTTACTACTTGCACCACTGCTCCTGTCGCTGGTTCTCATCTTTAAATATTTAATTACAAGAAGACTAGAGAAAAATAAAAAACAAGGAAAAAAATCAAACTGAATCAAATACTAAATTAGATATAAATTTTCCTTCACTAATTTTAAGAAGTATTTGTGTGTGTGTTATTTATACAATGTATCAAAAGAGGTGCAAGACATACTTAAAATTTCAGGAGTTCTATGATCATACTTTTAGCAATAAGAAGTTCTCTTAAGTCTCTAAGTCTCGGTGATGTCTTTCTAATTTAGTCAATTCTCTATGCTTTTTTTCTCTCTAAATATTTGTAATTGCAATTTTCAAGAAAATTGTGACACGCAAATTCGTGAAGCATTCCATATTTAAAAAAATACTCTACATTTTTTACTTCAAGCAATAAATCTATTAAAAATTTCCTCTACAAAACTGTAGCAATAGAACACCAGTTAGGATGTTAACCTTGCACATACCCAACATGGGTTCAATCCTAAGCGTCCCATATGATCCCCTGAGCCTGCCAAGAGTGATTTCTGGGCTCATAATCAGGATGATTTCTTGAGTTCTACTGGGTGTAACCTAAAAATAAACACACATAAAATTATTATTATCCTTAGGAATCCCATAATTTATCTTTCTCTTTCTTCTTTCCAGTTCTCTCTCAACTGAACAAAACACAATACAGCACAACACACATGTATACATACATGTATTCACTCTAGTTTACATTTCCCAAATCACAAGTTGCTAATTTCCATTTCCTTTCTCAAAAAAATAATTTCCTTTGGACCACTTTACTTCCTTCACTTCTGATTTCAGACCATATTTAATTTTATTTAAGTCATATTTTTTTCATTGCTTCTTGAAATATTCCTAATTAGCTTTAGTCATTGCCAGCTATAAAGTGAAGTTATCTTATGATTGCAAATTCATTAGCTATTTTAATACTACTATTTAATATTCGATTTATAAAACATAATTCTAAGTCTAGAATATCTAACTCACTGAACTATATCTTATGTTATTAAAATATTGGTAGTTTATTCTTTGAAATGTTTTTCTTAAATACTGAATAATTAATATTCATTTAAAATTTTTAAAATGAAGTCCAAAAGAAAAACATCTTTCATAATACTATTACAAATTTTAAAATGAGTGTACACAAATAAACTAGAATATTTTGTGTTCACTTAGATAGCCTCTATAAGACAGATCAGATTTTAAAGTTGCCTTACCCTGGTCAAATCCAATTCAATCCAAATTATGGTCTGCCAATCACCACCAGGAGTGCTTTCTGAACATAAAGTCAGGAGTATTTTCTTTCTCTACTGAGTGTGATACAAATCTTAGGGAAGAGAGAGAGATAGAGATAGAGAGAGAGAGAGAGAGAGAGAGAGAGAGATTAGAAATGGAATTTAATACAAGAAATTCCCAAGAAAGACTGGCTGAATATGTTGAGGATGAGAGCATAGTTATATATATATATATATTTATGTATATATGTATATAAATGTATATATAATATACATATACATATAATATACATAATATGCATTATATACAAATGAATATATGTATACATATGTATGTGCATATATATATATATATATATATATATTTTACAGGCACACAAGTACTTTTCTTGCATGCAGCCTACCTGAATTCAATTGCTAGAATCCTATAGATCCCATAAGCTCCATCAGGAGTGGTCCCTGAGCAATGAACCAGGAGTAAGCCTGAAGCATAGTCAATGTGCTACCTTCCCCTATGCCTCCCAAAGTATGCTGAGAATGTCCTTCTCACCTTTCATAAAGGATAAAACCTTAATCAGAAGTCTTTATTTGCAGTCACATCAAAAGTTTGCCTCAGGGGATCAGCTCAAAAGTGAATTTATCTGTCATCTTGACACACAAATAGCCTGCATCCTTCCTTTCTACAGTATGCTTCCGTGATTTTATTCCCTACAATATCTGTTTCTTATAGCCATGCAGACAAGATTTCTTTTGGCACATGAATAAGGTTGCTATCCTCTAAATTTCTTGTATTAACACTTGTCTTCTGAATACTGGCACCCAAGCAAAGAACTCTCAAACTTACATATGCCAAGAAATTGATTCCCAATGATGGAATCAATATATAGTAGCAATATTTAAAATTATTTCTGATTTGATCAATTAACTTAAGTTGTAAATATACTGCATTTATTAAGCTGTGAATTTAAATTCTAAAAGCTTCATGGTATATATTTTAAATTTTCTTTTCATATTTATCATGCTTTTCTATTATACAGTTCTGGAATTGTTATTTAAACTGTTAGCATAGCATGTTGTGCTTATTAAGTCACAGTTAATAAACCTGGCAGTAGTCTCTATAGCTAAATGTGCCAACATAGTAATTTATCCCAAGTCATTTAAATAACTAAATTTTAGTTAATATAAGCTGGCAACATAAGCCTGTGCAAAACCTTTGTAATATACTAATTCAGATCTTATTTCGTTATCTCTAACCTTGAACTTTAAAAACACTGAAGGAGAAAAACATTAGATGAAAGTGCAACTATTATCTCTAAGTGGTTTTATTTAGACAACTTAAGGTGAAGCTTTAAATATATTCACCTTCTGTGAAAATGTGTTAAAATGCTCCAGGTTAGGTAAGGCATCAGGAGAGAGAAAGACTGGATTGATTTTCCTTTTTTGTTTGTTTATTACAGGAATGAGTCAGAATTTAATTAACCCTAAACAAAGATGTTGGGCAGATACTGATTTGGGATAAGATTCTGGTTCTCAAATTAATTATCTTGGCTCAGGTATTTAGCTCCTTCAAAGTAGTTTCAGAGTTTAACTGGCCAGTTACAACATTTTCTGCCAACTGGAAAGGCTTTGAATTGCTGTATTCCATCAAGAAAAAAAAATTATAATGAAAAATTTTAGTGAAGTCAGCTTTCATAGATAAGATTGAAGTTAAAGTCTTGCTACTGTGTTTACTTGCTACTTTACACTGACCAGTAAATAATAAAATAAGACTGAATTTACCAAATACATACAATTAAATCTGAAGAATGGTTTTTATCCTTTGAGAATTCAAGCTTTGTTAAAATTAGTAGGTAGCATAAAGCAGGAGAATACATAAAATTGTTTGCCTGTACACATATCCCATTTTCTCTCTGGGTTGAATATTTAAGAGTTGTAAACCAACTAAACTAAGTCTAGACAGAAGCAGAGGTGGAAAAATTATAATTATATGAATATGGGTAGTCTGCATAATATATATCCTAAATATAAATGAACAAAATGGGGTATGCATATGAAATCAAAATGAGATAGTGACCCAAGGTTTTAAAAGTAGAAGAGGTATCATACAAAGGGAAGTGGGAAATCTCAAAAAGAATAATTACAGAATATGCATGCCATAGTAAGTAGATGAATTGTTTTAATATATTACTTCTGGTAAAACCCTAATTTTAGGCAAGAATCTAGTTTTACTTCTTTTGAAGAGGAGTGAGCTTGCTTAATTTTGGAATAACGATAGCTGGAAATTATCCACATGTCAAAGTGACAAGTTTAAGAGGGCCTATTTAAACGGTTTATGGTGTAAACTTTAAGTTTCCATATATAGGGGCTGGAGCGATCTTACAGAAGATAAGATGATAACCTTGCACAGAGCTGATGTTATATATGGAAACATTCCCATAAGATTATTATCATACTGATACTACCCTAATCAATTATTGTATAACAAGCTGACTCATATTCTATACTTTGATCAAATTTATTCTCCCAAGCACTGCTAGAAGGAATTCCTGAGAACAGAGCCAGAGGAAAGTTCTTAATATTATCATGTGTGGCCCTAAAACATAAATAAAACCAAAAAAGAGTATTTTTTTGCATAGATGACAGTTTGGAATCAAATTTACCTTATTAACTATTGTCACCTATTTTAAAGTTTTTCTCTTATTTATTACCTGTCTATATATTGAATATTTTATATATATTTGTGTATATATATTTGAAAGAATATAATTTATCATTTTAATCCACAAAACAAAATTTGGCAGTTATGCTATGAAATAGTGATCTGAGAATAATTCAGTCTTGTAAACGACATGAAAGTCCTATAAGCATACATTCTTAAATTCTTTTCTAGTTCACAAGCATACTGACTGGCTGTAAATACATTCCTGTAACATATGCCTCCCTTAAGTCTTGCTATGGGATCAGCACAGTAGCCATTTGATGTTAAAACAAAGAAATATTTTTTGGGACTGGCAAGGTGGCACTAGAGGTAAGGTGTCTGTCTGCCTTGCAAGTACTAGCCAAGGAAGGACGGCGTTCGATCGCTCATCTCCCATATGGCTCCCCATGGTCCCCCCAAGCCAGGGGCAATTTCTGAGTGCTCAGTCAGGAGTAAACCCTGAGCATCAAACTGGTGTGGCCCGAAAAACCAAAAAAATTTTTTTGATTATTTTTAGAACATAAAGGGAAAGGAACCTTTGTACCCTTACATGCCATCCAATGCTATGACCACAAAAATTGAATTTTAAGAATTCACATAAACCTTAATATTTTGATATTTGGATTCTTCTAGTGCTGCTTGGAATCTCATATGGTGCAGAAAATCAAAATAGACCTGAATCCTGTAATATCTGAGGTTTAAAGTTCAAAGATAAATAAATCACAGCTTACATTGCTTATAGAGTAGGATATAAATCAAGAAACAATACAAATAACCTTGGAAAAAAAGGACAGAATCATTTTATTTTTGCTAAGCCCAGATAATTTATATTTAAACATGGAATTTTTATATGAAATGACCAATGAGTAATCTCTGTTTCATGGAAAATGTCCAAATAATTGCTAAATCAATCTTACTCTTTAGAGAAAAGAAGCAATTATGATTATGTCATTTCCTAAATTATCATAAATGCATGTAACATTTCAATGAACTATTAAGACTGGTGAGCTCATAGCTTTGAAGGTCAGCTGCAGGTAACAAAAGGGGCAATCCTCTTATTGTTTACATAATAGACAATGCTTATATTTGATTATAGTACAATAAATGCTATCTCTTCTTTGTATTATACTTTTTCACTAAAATTGTACATCTTTGAATGTAGTTGATTACATAGTATATGTTAAAAATTATCTATATGCTAGATATAGGTAATAGATAGAGATAGATAGATAGATAGATAGATAGATAGATAGATAGATAGATAGATAGATAGATAGATAGATAGATAATAGATGTTTAAGTAGACTATTAGGTAAATAAAGAAAATAGAGATGTTCAGATATTCTGTTAGATCTAGTCTATAGAGTCATCTTTTAAATTATTGGGTTTTACAAGGCAAAAGTATTATGATTTATTTTATGCAAGTTCTCATAAAGCAAAGATTGTTATTATGTTATTGGTGTGATTTACAATGACTTCCTTCAAATGTTGTTCTTGGATTTGCCTTTGGACAGTAGAATATGCAGTTTATCCCAGTTATCCCCCCAAATTGCAAAACGTGTATATTCAACATACCAATTCAAGTAATGAGGATTTCTGCTGATGATTTTATTTTTATGTACTCAGTAAAAAAAAAAAAAAGAGCGTTTATATGACCATTTCCCTTTGATAAAGAAGTGAATGAAGAATGTTTGAATATAGTAGAGCAAGCTTTATTGTACTACCTTCCATGGAGTTTTTGAAAAGAAGACTAGTCAACATTTCTTTCAGCCACATCTAGCTACTTAAGAGTAAGTTTTTGGGGAAAAAAAAAAGAACCAGATTTGTGTCTAACACAAAGGTCTGTAATAGAGTCAAGGAATTTATGGTGCTATATAATGAATTATTTCCCCTTTGAGCAAGAGGTAAATGAAAGTATTCACTATTGAAGTAATAGACTGGTACTGTTTAATATGTTAGATGTATGTCTTACTATAAAGGTAGATGCTTATATAGATTTTTAGATTATAACCAAGTAAAGTTTGGATTGTGAATGTGGAAGTGATGAAGGAGAAGATTTTAGGGTTAGCTCATTGGTGATAAAAGCAAGGAAAATACAGATCTATTTTTGAAAAGGGCTTCAAGACACCAGGGAGAAAATCAGAAGAATGGGACACCCTCAAATACAGATCTAAGCCCTTGAAGCTGGACTTAGATAGAGTGATCATAGAAACTGAGCTTAAAAGTGTGGATATGATTCTGACTCCCTCTACCAAGCCCCAATAATAAAACCTCTGGAAGCAGTTTCCCCATCAAAACTCCTTGCTGAGGACTCCAAGGTGGTTTGTTCCCAATTTATGCATTTGGGTTCTGGACAAGACTATAGTATGTTTATTCTCACTCTGTGTAGGTGATCTGGTGAAGTTATAGCTGTGACCATGAAAGCCAGCTGAGTTCTAGCCATAGAAAGTAACAGGATTGCTCCCCCTCTGTACATAAGGTCTATCATAGGGATGTTCTGCAGCACTATTTTTATGTTATTTGAATATAGGCAAAAATCATATATCTTAGTCTATAGTTTTCCATGGATGCTGATAGTATGTATAGTTCTTTGGGGAATTTTATTTTTTGGTTCAGTTGGCAAAGACTGAAGTCATTTGATAAGGAGGGTACAAAGAGAAAACTTTTTTTAAATTTGGAGTATTTGAAACTTTGTGGAAAACAAAAGAGCTGTATTGCTGTAGAACATGAAATACTTTGGTGTCTTTAATGGCTTCCAACTCTCAGAGTCTATTTCCGGAAGCATTAAGACAGCCTATGAAATGCACTCTTCATGGAAGAATGTACTTTGCTTTCTAGAGTGTCAAAGTAAGTTAAATGTACATCTACCGAACAAGATGAACTGGTAGTCGAAATATCTAAAAACATGATTTCCCTAGGAAATGAAATGTCCTCCAATGTCAGATAGCTAAAACCAAAACAACCCTGAAAATGTTTCAGAGAAAAGATAGATAAGTTCAGATTTCTCTCAGAGATGTGATGAAGGATAATTTACAGGTTCAGGAGAGTCAGAAACTGCTATTACGAGAAGCCGAAGACCGGAAGGAACACGTCTGTGAACTTAATCAGCAAAAAAAGTAAGATAGGAACACTCCACAGAAGGTGTAAAAAGAGTTTTCACTGCACAAGATAATCAGATCAAGTTCCTGAGAGAACACTTGCTGAAAATGCAAGATTGGGATTACTGTGCTTGTTGATAACCTAAGCAAAAAGGATCTCTGGGAATTGGACTTGAAAAGTGAGTAAGGAAGTTATAACCAAGCACTGGAACTATGCCAAAGAAATAACATTGAGGAAACTGACCTAAATCTATAAGTTAAATATGTGTTAGAAACCTTTGAGAGAGGTAGAATCCAAATGTGTTCATTATCTGAAGTAGACAAAGCATTTAGATAAGTGTATTGATAATATCAAAAAGAAGGAAAAAAATCCATTAAAAATGTCCCCAGACAAGAATTTTGAACACACTTTGATTTATTAAAAGAGGGTCAAATATCTTGAAGAATTAGAACTAATTATTCTTACAAGAGGAAATCAATTCTCAGAAGATTGAAGAATGTGATAATTATTTTGCAATTTAGACTACTGAAAGACAACTGCAGTTTAAGGGAAGAAAATGTCCAAAAGAGACAAAAATTAACTGAGACAGAGTTAATATTTAAACTTTTGAAGAAATAGCTTTGTATTTGATGTTCAAAATATATATTCTGGAATAGATCACTTCCTTCCTGCTCTCTCAGCTTTAGAGTACATTACATGTGAAATGAAAGCTTTTAATCTTCCTCTAAGAAAACTGGGGTCTCAGATATCGTCTTGAAACATTGGGGTCTACAGAAATAATATTGAATAATATAATAATTTCTTCCCCACATCTTGTTCCACCTCTTCCTGGAAATCAAGAAGATATATATTTTTTTAATTTTATTTTATTGAAATTATTGTGATTTACAAAGTCCTTCATAGTAGGATTTCAGACATACAATAAAATAGGGCCATTCCATTTACCAGTGTCGACCAAGCTTTACCAATGTTTCCAGAGTTCTCCAATACCACCACCCTTTGTCCCCTGGCCTGCTAGTATAACAGGCCATTTTTAGTTTAGATTGTTATAGTTTGGTTCTCTTGACTCTATTATTCTTGACCTTGTCTTGGATATTTAGTTTCATTTTTTTTTATCTTCACCTTTGCATGTGTGACCATTTGACCTTGGGCTCCCATCCTTTCTTTTTTTTTTAATTTTATAGAAAAAATGCAGAAATATAATAAAAAAGTAATTCATACCCTTTTCTTTTTTTTTTTTTGTTTGTTTGTTTTTGTTTTTTTTTTTGGGTCACACCCGGCAGTGCTCAGGGGTTACTCCTGGCTCCATGCTCAGAAATTGCTCCTGGCAGGCACGGGGGACCATATGGGGCACCAGGATTCGAACCGATGACCTTTTGCATGAAAGGTAAACGCCTTACCTCCATGCTATCTCCCGAGCTTCAATTCATACCTTTTTCAATGAAAAATGTAAGAGCTCATCTAACAGATTAAAAAGAGGGTGACAGTTTTTTGTTTTGTTTTGTTTTTTTGCTTAAGTGCAGCAAAATTGTGCACTGGCCATACTAAGTTGTTTAAACCTGAAGTATTGGTCATGGTCCCAGGAAATATTCTCCTCAATTACAGTTGATGCATTCAGGCTTCGGTAAGAAGAGATCTTAGAAGAGATCTTTGCAGATCCTATGCTTGAACTCAGGGTGTCACAGAGTGTCTTCTGGGTTCTTCTCACCATTAGGTGGTGAAGCAGGAAGACCCACCTTGAAAGCAAGTTGTCAGTGTGTCATATGAACCCACCATCAAACAAATCGATGACAGGGCAGTCTTATGGCCTTTCCCAGTAGAAGTTTGTTTCCTAGCACTGGTGTAGAGAACTCTATCAGTTCCAAAGTTGGGACACAAAGTTTGGGGGTAAATGGCCAATGTCTGATTGACTAAAGCTTAAGTCAAGTCACTATGACAAATCAGGGTGAAGGAATCCCGGCAATAAAATATTTAGGAGTTCCTATTCCTATTAGATAAGAATTTCTTCCTATATGTATGATTTTCCCATTGTAAACTATCTCTGCAAAAATGAATAATGCCACTACTGGTGCATAGGAGGGTAAAACGAACAAGCTCAACAATTCCTATGACCTGGTTCTAACATAAACTCAGAACCCAAGAGAAACTTATGTGCTAGAATTCCTTACTAAACAAATCCAAAGAAGGGGTGGGGAAAACTATATCTGCATATGGAAATACACAATAAGAATTATACCTATAAAGGACATACACCTAAAGAAATATACAAAGGAATTAAACACACCCCTTTAAGTCTTGAAATAGTCTGAGGAGAGGATAAAATTAGGAGCATATTTCAACCTGTGACGTGGTTTTGTGGGGTCTAAAACATGGCTTACAGCAGTCATGGATCAGAAAATATCCTCTAGCTGAGGGTCTCTCAAAAGTCAATTCTGATAGTGAGCAACAGTCTCACTGGAGGTGGGAGAAAAGGGGCTACTATGAGTAAATCAGCAGTAGCAGTGGCCGAAGCTTCCTCCCAGGTCAAGGCAAGGAGGATTGAAAGGCTGTCCTTTTGTTTTGGGAGCTGGCTGGTGTGGGTTGAGGAGGGGGAATTCTGTTTCTTGAGAGTTAAGTATTGAAGGGAAAGGGGTTAAAGAGAAATAACAAACCAGTAGAGGAGAGAGCAAAATATAAAAATATTATAAAATAGAATGAAATGCCCATAATATTATGAGATTAATTATATTTAAGTTACATTTCATAATTTGTAATTTTAGTTATATTTTGATATAGAATCCATTAAGCTACCAAAAAATGAGAAAAAGTAATATCAGATATTACTTAAACATCATTTCCACCATAATCCAAATAGAAAACTAAGAAAAAATACTAAAGCAAATTTATAGGACACATTTAGCTTCAGAAGTAATTGATGAATGGGTCCAGAGAACAACTAAGGTAAGTGTTTGCCTTACTTATGACTAATTCGATTCAAGAACAACAGTTAAGGTAAGCATTTGACTTGCATGTGGCTGACCCAGGTTCAATCCATGCATTCCATATGATTCCCAGAAGTAACATAAACCCCCCAAAATAACCTATGAGCATTGTCAGGTGTGGTTCAGAAGCAAACAACAACAAAAATGTTTATTATCGCCAAAACAATTTGTAAAAAGTATTTTAAACATTGAAAGTATTAAAATATAAATGATATAATTGTGATACAATGGTAGGGAAATAGAAACTCTTAGCATAAACTTGGTGTCAGATATAACTAAAGATAATCTTTTTAGTTGGTAAGATTAAGAAAAATGCAATGAGTAAAACAAAAGGATAAAACTTTGTTAGTACTGCAACCTAAGTTGCTAAAAATAATTTCCATTTAAGTTAAAATGAATAGTCACTTAATGAAAACTGATTGAATACATTTATTAAAAATGAGCAATTAAAGTATTATAAATCAATGTTCTAAGATTAAACTATTTGAAAATTAATCAGAGCCAGCCTTTGAAATAAATATATAAATCAAATATTTATAAGAATAAACATGTGAAAATTATGTGCTCAAGGAAAAGGTAAAATATATGGATCTATGCTTATGCTAGTGAGTATGATTGCTTAAAAAGGAACAAAAGTAAAAACCAAACAAAATTTTGCGATATAATTTTATAAGCACGTAATTTTTATATTAAAATCAATTATAAACTCATAAATCAATACAAATTAAAAGATACCAAAAAGAAAGATTGCACTGAAATTTAAACTTGCATGTTCATATTCTGAGGTACTCCATGTAAATATGTATACATATATATAAAATATATAATTTTTATTTATAACATACCATTTTGAGAAAAGTATTCTCTCCTGTCCACTTGGGTTGTTCTTGTGGAAATTAGATTTGAAGAAAAAATATTTTCCTTTAAAATAAAATAGTTGTAAATAGCACATCTTAAACTGCTTATTGTAAACTCAGGAATTACCAGTTGACATTTTGAAAATTCTTCAAAGTTTCGGTGACCTTTTTAATGATAAGTGACATAGTTTCAGATCTCCTTTACTCTTAATGTTCTTGATGTCTGCTTCTGCCCTTGATAAATCAATATTTAGCTGGTCAAGTTTTCTGTCATATGAGATTTTTTAGGCATTATTTCCTTTCAGAAATTTCATCTATCTTTTGTTATTTTGCCACTTCCAAATATTTTTCACTACATTTGAGGAATTGAGTTAATATTATCAAAATAATTTTATGGGTAAGTCTCATTTGAATCAATACTTTAGCACTTTTAAAGTTTTACTTTAGCACTTTTTATGTTTTAAAACAACCTTTATGTTATAAAGTTCTCTGCAGCATGTGTGTGAAATTGTTTGACAATTTATTTAGATTTAATGTTTCTTGTAATCTGTATTCTAGGATTCAAATGTTTTTATAATCTTAAATTATTACTCTTTTATTGGTAGCATTATTTTTCAGAAGAATACAGTTGTAATCAGAATATACAAACAAACATATATGCACATATATTTGTTATTAATGTCATATGTTCTACCTGAACATTTCCTTTCTTTCAGTCATTGATTATTTATTCTTTAATGCTAGAATACATTTTATGAAAGCTATTCTATTTTACATTTTAACCTCACTTAAAAAATTAGAATTATGTTATTAAAGCACTTTTTATATATTGCTAGCCATACTGCATAATCAGTCACAGAATCATTATCCTTATAATTTTATTAACTCTGAGTTGATTACTATTGGTGCCAACTATTTATTCAAATACTATATTTCCTCATTCATATAAGAACACTTTAAAGCTGATTTAAATAAAGTTAAAATGTAGGTCTTAAGATTCTAAAAGAAGACATGTGTATAAATTTTAAAATATATCTGTTTAGTACCACTAAACAGTGGTACTTTAACTTGCTTACATGCTTTATTAATAAATTTCATTTGTTCCCTTATATAAAATATTTCCAAACTTCTTTCTACTTTATGTGGCTCATGTAAAGGTATTGTTGAAATATAGGCTTTTATTTTAATACATTAATATTTGTTTGTTTGACTTGGGGCCACACCTGACATTGCTCAGTGCTTACTCCTGACTCTGTACTTAGGGTTCATTATTAGTGGGCTTAGGGACCGTCTGGGATATTGGAGATAAAGCAAGTCAAGGTCAAGTGCAAGGAAAGCACCAATAACCACTGTACTATTGTTCCAGACCTATATACATATACATATACATTAAAATTTATCAAGGCACCGTGACTTATAAAGTCATATATAACTGAGTTTCAAGGATATCATGATCCAACTCAAATCCTATAACCAGTGTCAAATTCTTTTCACCAATATTCCCAAGTTCTGTTTATATCCTACCTCTTTGACAAGCACATTTTTTTAATAGACAATTTTTTTTTTTTTGGTTTTGGGACCACACCCAGGACGTCCAGAGTTCACTCATGGGTCTGTACTCAGAAATCGCTAACAGACTCAGAGGATCATTTGGGATGCTGGGGATCAAACCAGATCTCTTCCAGGTCTTCAGCATGCAAGGAAAATGCCCTACCACTGTGCTTTCTCTCAGCCTAACATTGTGTATTTTAAAGCTCTTTCTTATTATGTTGTTGGTTCTGTGGCTTAGATGCATACACACCACATCCTACAAAACTGATATACTGAGATGCCTGTTACCTAGCCCTGTTATTTCCCTTATAATATTTTTAAATGGCATATTTTTTACTGCAAAATTATTTTGTAAGAGTAAATTAAAAACACCCTACACAACATCTACCATTTGTTCAAATCTATAATATTTTGATATGTCAGGCTACAGTTGAAGACTTAGAGTGATGTTCAACCCATCATTATTATAACATTTATTATTATTGATTTTGGTTTGGGACACCTGGCAATGCTTAGTGCTACACCTATCTCTCTAGAGAATGAGCTTTTTTCATATCATTAAATGTAAAATATTTATTTATAGGACAATATTAAATTAAGTGATAAAAATATTGGATGTGTCATCAGGAGAACAGTAAAGTGTAAAAGTGTCTAGTTTTTAAGATGAACTTTGAGATTGTACACCATTTAAATCTAATCAACTAAATTTAAAAACTTTCACTAGACATTCCCCAGCACAAATTCCATAAAGATTGATCTTGTCTCTTTGATATGTTTATATTAAACTCTATGAAGCATGTCAATGTTTAGACTTTTTTATTTCTACCAGTTTTATTTTAAGCAAACTTAGTTGGTTGGCCTTACAATGATGTATTTCCAAAGTAAATGCTATTGACAAGTAAATGAAGCTTGTTCTAAAATATTGTTTATTTTTATCTATGCATATTCATGTAAATTTATTTTATTTTTTTAATTTGATTTTGTCCTTATTGCCATGCAATATATATTTTATACTTTTTTAAACTCGTTTGTTTTGTCACACAATTTTTATCACTGGATACATTTTTAAATCAAGTATATATATGCATATATACATACACATATATGCATACATATAGACCAATATAAAATATATACATATATGTACAAATACACAGACATAAATACATATATACTCTAATTATATCTATGCTTATATAAGGGAAAATATACCATTTTAAGGACAGTTTTACCCTACACTGAACATTTTCTAAGCAAAAGGCACTAAATATATTTTTTAATTTCTAAAGGTAAAGAATTTTTTATATGTAATTTACAAAACTTGAAACTTACTATTCTTCTAAGTTTTAGTTTTAGATAAGCCAATCCATTTTAAGCAAAAGAAAGTATTAGATGAATGTAACAAAAACATATCTTTTATGTTCAAGTAAAGAATACTGCTTTTGCATGTGTTTTCCTCAAGAGTAATTTAGAAAAATAGAATTAGCAAAAATAATAATATACTCTACTTTATGGTAAAAATATTTGCATACCAAGGCAACCATAAGAAATTTAATGACTTATTAAAATATGATGAGCAAATGTTTCATCTAAGATAACTTGTAAATAAGCACTACATATATTAAAAATTGTTTGTGGTCAATTCCTATAGCAAGACATTTTAATTGGAATTAATTAATGGAATTTTATTTCACATCATTGGGAATAACATACATAAAGGTTGGAATCTAGCCCCCAAACACAAAAATTTATATTGTAAAATTTACACACACATATACCCTCCTCACCACCAGTATTTCCACTGTGAACTTAGTGTAAAAGCTAAGATATGTAAATCATGAAAATAGTCTGACAGCAAATGAATGGATCAAGAAGCTGTGATATATCATATACATATTAGGATAATATGCATCTATTAAAATATTAATTCATTGAATTGGCTGCAACAACCTGGGCACCATTCCTGGCATCCCATATGGTCCTCTAGTCTGCCAGGAGTAGTTTAGGGGTAGTGTATAGTTTAGTAGTTTAGTGTAGAGTGTAGTATAATTTAGTATAGAGTTTAGTAGTTTAGACATAGAGTCAAGAATAATCCCTAAGGCTGATGTATATGGCTTCATCCACAAAATAAGTATAAATATTAACACCTTTATGACTTAAGTGACAGTAAAAATTAATTATGAAAAAAATACAAAACAAGGGACCGACTAGAAAACACTCCAGACTGAAAATCCTTGATTTTACTTTAACTTATTCTTTTTTTTTTTTTTTTTTTTTTTTTTGGTTTTTGGGCCACGCCCAGTGACGCTCAGGGGTTACTCCTGGCTACGCGCTCAGAAGTCGCTCCTGGCAGGCACGGGGGACCATATGGGAACCGGGGGATCGAACCGTGGTCCGTCCTCGGCAAGGCAGCAGGCACCTTACCTCCTGCGCCACCTCCCGGCTCCCTTTAACTTATTCTTATGAAAAATGTCTATTTTGTCTGTATTTTGACAGAAAGCTATATCTCAGTCCTTAAGGAATGAACTATACAGCAAATAGAAGTATGCAGTTATTCAATACATTTTTTTGAAAAATAGGCCCAGACAGAGATACAACAAAACTGGCAGTTTCTATTATATTTTTTATTATGTGCTAAAGTATATGCATTTATGTGAGACCAATTATAGAACTTTACTTACAATTTTAGGTGAAATGAAATTTTTTCTTGCTTTGTTAATGGCATCTTTATGTCATTCAGTTAGAAAATCAGAAGGTTAAAAAGCAAAAAAATCACAAATGCTCAGAAAAGGCATTAAGGAATATAATTACTGATTTAGAAAATCATATGAACTCTATTTTTTTCAGCTTTAAAAATGTCTCTGAATTTTTAAAAGCAATGCTATTACACAAAATATTTTCAGTGATTTATGGTTTAGGAACATCCACGAGACATTTTATTGCTTTGATATGCATTATATATGTATGTCATTACAGTAAAAGATATACAGTATATCTTCTGTAAAAGTTTTTATAAAAGTCATTCTGGAGGAAATAGTTTATCTTATATTGATTAATTTTATGAATAAATTCTTTAATTGAATCACCCCAAGATACACAGCTACAAAGTTGTTCATGACTTTCAGTCATACAATGTACAACACCCTTCACAAATGCAATTTTTCTACCACCAGTGTTCCCCTTGCCCTCTCCTTTGAATTTCTTTGAGGCAGAGATTTGTCTTCTCTTTCTGTTCTCTCTCTCAAGCTTTCTTTTGCTTTCTTTCTTTATGGTTTGCTATTTCAAATGTATCATGTATATCACTTTATTTCCTTTCACCACCCAGTTGTTGTCCAGCGTGATCTTTTCTATCATTATCATAGTGTTCTCTTGGCTAAAACAACACTCTTCCATTATTTGTAGCATACTTCCCATCTTGATCTGCTCTAGAAAAAATATTTTAAATAAAAGTTGCATACATACACTTTACATAAATAAAATACAAATTCTTAGAATGTGTTTGGTTTTTATTATGTTATTTGATAATATTAATTTTAAATTTTAACAAATGTTAAAAAAAAGAATAAGTCCACCTATTTTGAAACTAAACTAGAGAAGTAGCACAATTGGGGCAGAGAGATAATACAGCAAGTAGAATATTTCCCTTGCAGTAATAAACCAAATTTTGATATTCCTGAATTAAGTATGCTTCCCAGAATTCTGTCAGAATTATTTCCTGATCACAGAAACAGAAGTAACTTCTGACCATTATTAGGTGTGCTTTCCCAAATTAAAAGAAAAGAAAAAAAAGAAAAGAAAAGAAAGAAAAGAGAAGTAAGATAAAAAGTAAAGAAATAAAAAATAAAAAGGAAAGAAAAATACAAAAGACAGAAAGACAAAAACATACAGAAAAAAGAAAAAGAAAGAAAGAAAGAAAAAAGAAAAAGAAAGAAAAAAGAAAAGGAAGAAAAGGAAGGATGGAAAAAAGGAAGAAAGAAAGATTGTAATATCAAAAGTTTTGCTAAATAGATGGAATTAAATTATATATCAACTTCATCCCAGCAAAGCATTTAGGCACAAAACTCCTTAATCAAAAATATTAATAAATATGGTTGTATTTTCACTCAAATAATTGGAAAAGAGGTAGATACCAATATTATAAAAGTTTGTTTTCTCAATAAAAATTAAATGTTATCCCAGCATGTATGTGAAAAGAATTAGTGTGGCAAGCGCTATTGAAAGGAACAAAATAGCTTAGTCTCTAGGGGTTAACCAATTTTCAATATATAGAATTCCTATATTTAATAAAATTTGCTTTATCAAAAATTTATTTTTATTATACTTAGTGCACTGCTAGTTATTTTATTATCTTATATCAAAAGTGTATTTTGTTGTGATTAATGATGCATGCTTTTTTATAAGATAATACCATAGAATGTTCTTCTTTTAAAAAACCCCTAGACATCAGTTAGGCAAATTGAAAAATGAATAGCAGCAATTATAACAAAGGATAAAAAAATAATCATTCTATAATTTGTTTCTGTTTTACCTTAAAAAACATTCAAAAGAATAAAATTTGAAATTTAAACTATGTTTAAAACTCATTGAAAACTTTAGATCTGTATTGTTATTATTTTCACCAAATTAGGGTATTTTCATTAATTTTTAGTTTATTTTTTAACTCTCTTGCTCAAAATATGTATGCATGTTAAACAAATAAATTATCTCAAGGTAACTGATGCCTTATGTTTTATTTTCCAGTTGAATTCTCTGTTTTTTTCTGAATAGGTTTATTATTATAATTTCAAGTTCACTAATATTTTTACTAATGTGTTTGATTCTTAACCTCATTCATAATTTCAGTTTATGTTACTTTTCTAGTTTATGTATTCTCTGTATGATATATTTTATTTTCATAATGTATACATCTCAAGTTGTAGTTACAACAAATGTAGTATATATCCTCTTGAATAATTTCTTCTTCTTCATTTTTAAAATTTTGAGACCATTGTGAATTACAAGTCCTTCACAGTGGTATTTCGGGCATATAATGAAAATTAATTAGGGAAATTTCCATCACCACTGTTCACCTCTCCATCACAGTTTCCAGCATGTATCCAAACTTAGCCCCTGGACTACTAGTAATATATATATATATATTATATATAATATATTAGTTATATATATAGGGTTCATGTTGTGTATAGATTGTTATAGTTTTTGTGTCTCTTGATTCTATTGTATTTGACTTTGGCTTGGGCTTAGATATGATTTTTTTCCCACTAGATTGCTCCTAAGATCACTTGGCCCCTGGACCACAATCACCTTTTTTTTCCTTTTCTCAATTTGTAGGAAAACATAGAAATATGAGGTAGAACCAAATTATTCAAGTTCTAAGATTCAATGAAAAAGGCAGGAGCCTCTATCTAGAAGGTATGAGTAAAATTAAAGGAAAGAAAAAAAGAAAAATGGGCAGATGTGACAACTTTTTGTTTGTTTGTTTTTATAAGCACAGTAAACATTGGGGAAATTAGAAAGAAAATTCCTTTGAGATTTGGCCTTAGTGATACAGGTTGACTCCACCCATAAAACATAATGTCATAAGACTAACTTCAGACTTCGGGCATATTGGCTGTACAACTCCAAGATCTTTGTTATGGTTTCAGAAGAAGTTCTACTCAATTGCAGTTGTCAAAGTCAGTCTTCTGTAATTAGAGATCCTAGGATGAAGCTTGGGTAAAGTCTTTCTTTATGATCCCAGGAAAAATTCTGCTTATTAAAGTTGTTGTAGTTCATCTTCTGTAATTAAAGATCTTGGTTTATGCACAGATCCTAGGATAAAGCATCTTCTGATTTCATCTCACTGTTAGCTGGTGAGGTAGGGCAACCTACAGTTAGATCAAGTTGTTGTTTTCTACTTATTAGGGTTCTATATGAACCTACTCTGGAGCATTGGTGCCAGAGTGGTGTTAGGGTCTCCCCAGGGGAAAGCTTGATTCCTGGTGCTAGTGCAGGAAACTGTGCTAGTATTTAATGTTGGGATCTGGGGTTTGGAGTTGAAGAAAGAAAAATACCTTAATCTATATACTGTATCTTTGGCCTGTAATCTAAAAAGTTTTAAGTAAATTTCCAAAAGTCTAAATTTTACAATAAGATAGCTAATGAAAATCCTTAACATTCAATAAAACAAACTTCAAAGTGTTCTCTATTTACTCAAAATCTATCTGCATGCAAATCAGTGGGAAATATAGGAATGGACAGATTGAATTAAAATGAATAAAATTAGAAGTTTATCCCTCCTTGTCCTCCCTTTCAACACTTCACAAAACTCCTTCTATCCTCTCACTCCCTCAAACCTCTTCTGTTATTTCACACTATTTAACCCATCCTTATCTTCAGTTCTTAACTCCTCAGGAACCTGGACCTCCCCCATGCCCCAGCAAGCTGTCATTCTCCCAAATTGAAAAAATGACCCCAGGACCCCCCCTCCCACACTATTTCTCATCCCTGCAAGAAACTGAAGTCACTGCTCCAGCCGACTTATTCTATGCAGCCCCCTTTTCTCCACTATCCCTCAATGTCGATTGTACCTTGCTCTGGGATTCAGCTCCAGAGAAAACCCCAGCTCAAGGATACTACCTGATCCCTATCTCAGACTCCATAAGACCTCGATGCAGGATGAAAATGCCCTGGATTTTATCCTCAATCTTATCTTAAACACTATTAAACTTAAACACTATTCACAATAGCCAGACTCTGGAAACAACAAAGTGCCCTTCAACAGACGAATGGCTAAGGAAACTGTGGTACATATACACAATGGAATATTATGCAGCTGTCAGGAGAGATGAAGTCATGAAATTTTCATATACATGGATGTACATGGAATCTACCATGCTGAGTGAAGTAAGTCAGAGGGAGAGAGAGAGAGACGTAGAATTGTCTCACTCATCTATGGGTTCTGAGAAAAATAAAAATCATTTTTGCAACAATCATCAGAGACAATGAGAGGAGGCTGGAAATTCCAGCTCACTTCATGAAGCTCACCACAATGAGTGATGGGTGCAGATAACTACACAGATAACTACAGATAACTGCACAGATAACTACACAGAGAATTATGTTAATCTTATTCATGAATGAGGGAACTGGAAAGCCTGTGTGGAGTACAGGTGGGGGTGGGTTGGGAGGGAGGGAGATTTGGGACATTGGTGGTGGGAAAGTTGCAATGGTGTAGGGGGTGTTAAAAAAATTAAAAGAAAACATACAACAAAATCAAAAAAAAAAAAGAAAAAAAAATAAGGCCTCCCAATTCTTACCACAGGCTGTGTTCTTCACACTGACTGTATAGAAAGAGGAGGTACAGTAAATGCACCCCATATACACTTCAACCCAGACCCTTACCTGGTCTGTATTGGGAATTTGGGGACAAAAAAAAAATCTTATCTTCGATCAGACTATCCCAAAAGACTTAAAGGGGATATCTATATAATTTTTGTTTCTGTACATGCATTTCCTTAATAGTTATAATTCTTAATGTTTATTTCCTTATGTAGAGGTATCCTCCCCCATACACACCCTTTTTGGGGATATGCTTAATAGGAAATTCTAGTAGAAAAATATTACTTGGGATAAAACATCAGGTCAAAACCAGGACATAGACTTTATAACTTGTTATCTTTAACCCCAAATTCACCAGTAACATAAAATGGCATTGTTCCTTTTTTGCATAGACACACTGAAATGAGAAAATGTTATATATAGAAAGAAGTTCTTACTTAATAGGGATAAGAACCCATGCATTTTATAATAGTGTGGGGTCTCTTATACTCTGAACATTAGTCATGGGGTCTTGACTTAGACCTCAATCAATCGGGTATTGACCATGATTTTTGGACAAGAACCAGGATTGAGCCCTGAACACAATGCCAAAAGTAAGCCTTGAACACAATCAGATATGGCTTCAACCCAATGATAATAAAATAAAATTTAAATTTAATAAAATGGTAGCATTTATAGATTCATTATTTTTGTTTGTTTGTTTGTTTTGGGGTCACACCCAGCCAAGTTCAGCACTTACTCCTGGTTCTGTGCTCAGAAGTCACTTCTGGCAGGCTGGGGGGAACATATGAGATGCTGGGATTCCAACCAGTGTCCGTCCTATGTTGGCCACATGCAAGGCAAACGTCTTACTTCTGTGCTATTGCTCCAGACCCTCATCACTAATTTTAATCCACAACTGAATTAAAACACTTCAGAGTTTCCAAAACTGTGGAAAATGAATGTTTTTGGTTTGTCTTTTTATTAAATATTTTATTATTTCTGGCAATGATAATTATATCTGTCAGGATTTGTTTCGGGGTAAGTGAAAATATAATTCTTACCGGTTCTTTCCAACTGCAAATCATTTTCCACAAAAGGCCTACAAGAAGTTTTTCTTAGACCCAAATTCAATTCTTTTTTAATTATTATTTGTTTGTTTTTTTTTGAAACACACTCTCGGTTCTCAGGGGTTACTCCCAGCTCTGTGCTCAGAAAGTGCTCCTGGCTTGGGGGGACCATAGAAGATGCCAGGTATCAAACTTGCATCAGTCCTGGATTAGTCACGTGCAAGGCAAATGCACCACCACTATGCTACTACTCAGGCCCCAAAATTTAATTCTCATATCAAGAATAACTCATAACATGTAGAAAGTGTGTTATTTACATTATACATTCAGTATAGACATATATAATCTATCACTGAAAATTATAATAAGAATAGACATATATTTAAACTATGTTAAATTTAAGAAACATATATGAAGTGTCAAACTAAATTTTTGCCTTCTTTGATATATGTTCTAGTATTTGATTATTTGTACATTCTAAATTTTTTCAAAGGAAGTATAATAATCTATAATGAAGGTCTTAATTTTTTATTAAGAATTTTGGGCAATTGGGGGCCGGGTGGTGGCGTTGGAGGTAAGGTGCTTGCCTTGCCTGCTCTAACCTAGGACGGGCCTCGGTTCGATCCCCCAGTTCCCCGTATGGTCCCCCATGCCTGCCAGGAGCGACTTCTGAGCGAATAGCCAGGAGTAACCTCCTGAGCGTCACTGGGTGTGGCCCAAAAAACCGAAAAAACAAATTGGGGGCAATTAAACCACCTACAATTTTGACTTATTAATGAGTGGACTATACTTACTATATCTATGTCTGTTATTTATTTATTTATTTATTTATTTATTTATTTTATTGATTGTTGTACTCAGGGCTTACACCTTTATGGGAATAAAACCTGGCTTGATATGTGCCAATGCAAGTACCAAACCTGCTGTACTGTTGATCTACCCTCTGGATCTGTCCTACAGAAAGGATTATTCAAAAATGTTACTTAAATATAGTTTCTCTTTCCTCACTATGGTAGTCTCACTATTAACACTGTGTTAAGCTCTTATTAATTAATTAATTTATTTATTTATCTTGGGTGGAATCTGGAATGGTCTATAATTCTAGCTATACCATCAGATCTTTTTATTTTTATACAATATGAGGGTGCTATATTTTCTGTCAGTCTTCATTGACACCACTTAGTACCTTCTATGAATTTGACTCCAATAGGAATTCCGCTGTGACATTTATCAGGTCCATGACCACTTGCAATTACTTGCATTCCTATATATGCACTCTGTTATCTGAAAAATGCACACTAGTAAAATCATAATTCTACTGGTAATTGATTTCCCATTACCCAGTACTGCTTTTACCAAGGGCAATATATGCATACCATAGGTATTTTTGGTTCAGTGAAAAATTAGAAAATGCACTCTAAAGTTATTAACACCTTCAAAGAGGAAAATTATTAGATTTTTTAATATGGACTGTCCAAGCCAGTGGTATATAGATTGTGTCTCTAAAGACCTTGAGCAGATTGGCTCTGCTGAATTACCATCTTGTGTGGACACTGATGTATGTAGGTTAGACAATATTTCTTCAAGATTCACTTCGATGAAGGAAAGTGGTAAATTTACAATGTGAGTGTGAGAAGGAAAAAAGAACAGTATGGTCTAGGGAAAACAACTTTTTATGTATTCTGTGCCCAAAACAATGCAAAAATAGTTCAAGATAAATTGCTATATATAAATAAAAATTCTAGAACAATTTTAAATAATGAAATAAAAACTTTAATAATGATAATACATATTTTAATAGTACTTCACTTTATGTACTATTAATAGTGGCTGACATAACCAGTGAAAATATAAATGTAACATTTATATAAAATATAAATACATTATATACTATAAATAAAATATAAATCTATTTATAAAAATATATATGTATTTATATTTAAAGACCATTTCTACTTTGTTTATATCTTAATATTTACTTTTATAATATTAGGGAAAAAGAAATGCACTATAAAATTATAAAGAGTTCGTTTATAGCTAGAATAAAGATGCTTTAATTTTCCGAGTTACTAAGTGTTACTATTTTTACATCAGGTCAAGATAAGGGTAACTGGATTTAAGACATGACCTTGAAGATAAGAAATTCCCTAGAATACAACATGTCAATTGATCTCATTATTATTATAATTATTATTATTATTATTATTATTATTATTATTATTATTATTATTATTATTATTATTAGATTTTTAGGGGGCTATGGGTCACACCCGGCGGTTTTCAGGGGTTACTCCTGGCTCTGTGCTCAAAAATCGTTCCTGTCAGGAGGCCAGAGAGATAGCATGGAGGCAGGACGTTTGCCTTGCATGCTGAAGGTCGGTGGTTTTAATCTAGGCATCCCATATGGTCCCCCGAGCCTGCCAGGAGCGATTTCTGAGCATAGAGTCAGGAGTAACCCCTGATCTCTGCCAGGTGCGACCCAAAAACCAAAAAGAAAAAAAAAAAACATCGTTCTGTCAGGCATGGGGGAACCATATGTGATGCCCGAATTCGAACCACATGGCTGCTATCTGAGCTGTTTACAACTTCAGAAAAAGATTCTATAAAAAGATTGTTTTTTTTTAAAAAAGGGACAGGATTTCAAATTTTGGAATAAATAGGATTCGGTATTTTTTTAAATAATTTTTGTGAGCAATGTGAATTACAAGTCTTTCATAGTTGTATTTAAGATACATAGTGTAAGTGATTGGCCATTTCCACTACCAGTGTTGTCCTCCCTCCACTCCTGCTCCCAGAATGCATCACATACCACCGCTCTGGCCCTCCCCCCAAACCCCCCCACCCCCGCCCACTGCTAGTGTAACAGGTACCCTTTGTGTATAGCTTGTTGTAGATTGAGTTACCTTGATTCTGTTGTTGACTTTAGGTTTGGTGTTTAGGGCTGATCATTTTTCATTTCCACTCAATGTTCATGTGACTGCTCTTGGTACCATCCACTTCCCTCCTCCCCCTCAATTTATGAGTGAAACAAGACAATTCAAGTTCTGTGGTTCTGTTGGGAAAAATAAAAGAAGGCTGGGAGGAGCCCATCTAAAAACTATAAATATAAATTTAAAAGAAGAAAGAAAAACAAACAAAATAATCAATGACAAAATCACAATAACTAAACAACAACAACAACAACAAAACAACACCACCAGGAAAGAAGAAAAGAAAAAAATAAAAGGAAGAGGGCTGGTGTGGCAAGGTGTTTTTTTGTTTTGTTTTGTTGTTTTTGCTTGTTTGTTTTTTGTCTAGGCAGAGCAGGTATTGGGGAAATTAGAAAGGAAATCCTCTTGGCCTAAGAGATACAGACTTTCTCCACCCTTGAAGCATACTGTCATGGTAATAACTACAGAATTCTCATTTGTTCCACCCCAAGGTCTTTTTATAGTGCCAGGAAACGTTCTGCTCAGTGTGGCTGTCAAAATCTGTCCTCTGCAATTAGAGATCCTGGTATTTGCACGGGTCATAGGACGAAGTCTAGGATAGTCTTTCTTTGTGGATCCAGAAATTCTGCTTCGTCATGGTTGTTGTAGTCCATTTTCTGTAATTAGTGATCTTGGTTTCTGCATAGATCCTCTGACGGAGCCTAGGATAGAGTCTTTCCAATGGTCTCAGAAGTTCTGCTCAGTTGCAGTTGTCAAAGTCAGCCTTTTTTTTTTTTTTTTTATGTTTTTTGGGTCACACTCGGAAGTGCTCAGGGTTTACTCCAGGTTCCATGCTCAGAAATCGCTCCTGGCAGGCACGGGGGACCATATGGGACACCGGGATTCAAACAAATGACTTTTTGCATGAAAGGCAAACGCCTTACCTCCATGCTATCTCCCAGGCCAAAGTCAGTCTTCAGTAATTAGTGATCTTAATTTTTGCCCAGATCCAAGAAAGGAATGTCTTCTGATTTTATCTTACCATTAGGTGATGAGGTAAGGCAACCTGCTCTTAGATTAAGTTGTCAGGATGTCATATCAACCTGGTGCAAATTGGTGCCAGAGCTATTAGGCACTCCCTGGAGGTATTTGATTCCTGGTGCTGTTGCAGGGAACTGTGTAGATTCTACAGTTTGAATCTGTGGTTTAGGGCTGGATGGCTGTTTATCGATCACATAAAGTCTAAGTTGAGTTCCCATGAAAAATGAGGAACCAGTATTTTTAAAGAGAAATAACTAAAATAAAAACTAAAATAAAAAATATACCATTTTAAATTAAACCTAGAATTAAGAGGCAAAATATCACTATATTACAGAATATCTCTGTTCCCCAACTTAAAACACATGACTCAAATTCCAGTAACATATAATAGAATGTAGTAGATTTTATGAATATGGTAATCGTGACAAATTTTATTATATTGATAAGGAGAAATAAGTTATACAAATATGATAACCATATATGTGAGAAGCTGGAGAGATAGCATGGAGGTAGGGTGTTTGCTTTGCATGCGGAAGGACTGTGGTTCAAATCCCAACATCCTATATGGTCCCCTGAGCGATTTCTGAGTGTAGACCCAGGAACCCCTGAGCATAGTCGGGTATGAGCCAAAAACAAACAAAAGAAAAAAGATATGTGAAAATTAATTATTTTCTAGTTTATTCACCTTTTAATTTTAAAATATTCCTTATTTTCCAAGGAAGATTGTGAAATGAGAGAGAATGTGATCAGTTATGAAATGCATTCTAATTTAAGTGCTTCAGTAAAGTTTAAGGACATTATAATATTGTTTTATTATCTATAGTTCTCTATTTTATAGGACATCAAGCACATTTATATAGAATTATGGAAACAATATAGTTGTAAAGTCTCAAATTACTTTTAGTTTTTGTATATTACCCTCTTAGTCTAAACCCATACTGACTTTGATGAACTGATTAAAATAATGATGATAATGAAATATTCATTCTTTCATTGAGATTTGGGAATCTTTTCCTCAACCTTGATTTAAATTTAAAAAAATTATAATAAAGTAAATAATTATAAATAAAAGTAATGTGGAATAAAATTAAATATATTTTGCTGCAAATAAGTATATTAAGATATCAAACTAGAAAATATTTTCTAAGAAAACTATTTTAGAAATGCTGAAGTTTAAATTAGCTTGTTGTCCTTAGTAAATACATATAAAATACTATGATGCTACAATATAATTTTATTTTTCCAAATATATTTAAGAAATTTCTAGCCCATGTTAAACACTAGAAATGTGTTTTATTGTATGTAAGGCACTAAAATTGTTTGACATCACTTAACTATTAATGACTTAAACATAATACATTAAGTTTGAATTAGTTTTATAGGCTCATCTCTGATTATCAGAAATCTATCAATTTCATTACAAATGAAGATTTTGGCATATGTAGTGCACAACTTCTTTAGTCTGATTTAGCAAGTAATTAAGTTATGATAATACAACATCTATAATTAAAAAACTAAGAGAAATCAATGACAGAATTCCTAGGCATATATGTGTACATATATATTTAGTAATATTTATCCTTTTGTATACCTACAATAAACGTAATCATCTTTTTTTGGGGGGTGCCACATACAGAGGTGCTCAGGCTTACTCCTGATTCGTACTCAGGAATTACTCCTAGCACTGTTTAGGGGACCATATGGGATGCTGGGGATCAAACAGGAGGCCTTGTGCAAATGAGTTATATTTGCTAGGTCTTTACTTTCTTTTTGTTAAGCTTGGTAAGATGCTAAAATAACAATTCTTCCCCATCTGCTGAAAGCACATTCCACAGCCATTGTCATGTACCTTCATAAGTCCAATTTAATAAACTCACTATTAACATCAGTAGAGAATCAAACCAAGCCACTAAATTTTACAGATTCAAGTCTTTGGGCTGAAAATTCCTGGGCAACCTAAGGAGAGTAACACCTGAATTACCACCATGCCAGGGCCCTAGCAGCCATACCTACACCACCACAGTTGCAGGTGCCAGCAGCCCATTTTCAAGTTGCATGATTAATTACTGTAGAGATAACAAACTGAAGAAAATTCTAGGTACACAAGGTTTAGGGATGAAAACTCTAAGATATTATTAATGTGAGATTGGGAAACCTCCCACTGTACTTACAGAAAACCAGCAGCCAGACTAAAATATATATACAGAGCAACTAATCAGCTCAGATTTACAAATCCTGAATTTCCTTGAGTATGTAGACACATATGCATTTCATGACACCTCAAAATTCCATAATATTAACAGCCTAATAGGAGCACACTAAGTTATATGGGAAAGTAGCCTAGATGCCAACTAAGCTCAATAAATAATAACAATAATTTAGAATGCTTAATAAATGTGCAGATAAATGTATTAGCCCCATTGGGAGATAAAAATTTAGAAACTTTCTTTTACTGAGTATTTTTATAATTAAATTAGCCATTTGTATTTCACATACAATATAAAATAAATTATTGTTTGCCTGCTAAGGTTTCAAGCTTTGAAGGTCAGGGAGAAACTGGGGACAATGAATAGAGGTCATACTGTTGGTGGAATTGGTGGTGGAATATTGAATATCTTTAATAACTAGATGATGAACAATTTTTAAACCAGAGTGTTTAACTTATATACATATGTTGAAATTAAATTTGATTTAAGTCCTAAAATTCTGTTCAATTTAAGAACAGTAGTGTTTATAGCATTTCTAATTTGCTTATGACATCTAGATCAAACTGTAAGAATCAAGACAGTTATGTATCTGCTTCTTACAATACTGGAAAAATTCTTTTTTCTTTCCCTATAACTGTCATATTAAATAAATAGGCTGAGCATTTATCCATGATAAATGCACGATGTTTAATGCAATGAGACAGTCTCTTAATTTGAGTACCTAGCATAGTGTCAGCTAAATCTCCTTTACTGATTTAATTAGCAAGATCTCAATGTTAATTATTTTGCATTTAAACATTTGGAGTCATACCAATGGAAAAATACATATAATAGTGTATGAGAAAGAAAAAAGCAATTAGCAATAAAAAGTGTTTGCATGGCTTTTAAGGGTATATAGAAGTGTTAAAAAGACTAATGAATTATTCAACACTGTACATTCTTGGAAGATGTACAGATTTTAATGAGCCTCTCTAATTTGACTCTCATACCATATTACATTTTTTATTCCAGTTGTTTTTATTGAAGTGCACATAAGAAAAATACTCATTAATATGCCATATCTTGCAAATGAGGAAAATAAAATATTCATTTGACAGAAACTTAATTTTTTTTCTAGAACTTCTATTGATAATTCTAACTAAATTCATCTACTGCCTTATATAAAAAAGCCTAAATAAATTTTTTATTTACAATTATGCTTTTGTCCAGAAACTATCAAAGAAATAAGATATTTTTGTAAATAAATGTCCACTTTCTAAACTATTTTAGCATGCCTCACATTTGAGTTTAGACAAAGCACCATAAGAAAGTTTTCTATTTATACAAAGACTTGATTCATTGCATTTGTTTGTCAGAAGTAAAATACAAACAAACAGAAACAGCCCTCTCAATTTATTGATTGCTAATTATGTTGAGCAATATTTGGGTGTTTCGATCAATCAAAATATACCTATATCATTTGGATGAAAAAGTGTATATAAGCTCTAAATACTCCAAATAAATCTAAATGTGTAAGATCTAATACCAAAGATGAAAACAATGCCTCACAAGGTTTAGTCATAGATTTTCTGGAAAATAAAAAAAAACTAGTTGCTTTATAATTATATCACTAGTATAATAAAATGCTCTAACTTTTGTCAAAGAAATCAGGAATTATTAAGTTGATGAAGTTGAGTACTATTAAGTCGACTATCTTACATGTATTATTCAGAATGCATGACACAAATATCTATTAAGCTTCAGACCTTATAGCTGATTTATGTTTGTTGCTAGTTCTTAATCATATGTTACATAGTTAAGTGACATAAATTAGAATCAAAATACTACTTTATTCTTGGAGAAAGAAAGTACTAACAAAGGACAAGGTTCTTTCAAAGCATGCAGATGACCTAGTTTATGCCACAAACATTTGGTCTCCAGAACACTGCCAGTAATACTTCCAAAGGTCAGAATCAGAAATTACCCCAAAACATCACTGGGTGTGTTCCCTAAACATGCAAACAAGCAAAGCAAAATGCTTAATCTGAAAGCAGATATCTATCTATGGAGAAAATGATTTTGCAAAATACTCAGAGAAATTTTCAAGAATAAAAATACAACAAAAAAGATGGCTATAAACAAATGCCAATCTTGTTCACTTTATTTGACAAAATTCAAGAGAACATCTCATTCGTTTCCAAAAAACCATATACTAACCCATGCTGTAGTTAATAAATTCAATATAATTTATTTGTAATTCAGCTTTTTATTCTATAGCTTATGTTATCTCTTAAAAACATTATCCTTCGATCTTCCTTCTGTCCTTAATTCCTTCCTTCCCTCTATCTTTCTTTCCCTTCTTCCTCCCTACCCCCGTCCCCCTTCTCTTCTCCCTCATTCCCCCATCCCCTCCATCCCCTTTCCCTCTTACGATTCTTACCCTTACCATCCTTCCCTTATTCCCCCTCCCCTCCTTTTTCCCTCATTCCCCCTTCTCTCCTTCCCTCATCCCTCTTAGCTCCTCCCTTCCCCTTCCCTCCTTTCTTCCTACTTCACCTTTACCTTCCTTCCTCCCTCCTTTCTCCCCTCCTTCCTCCACTCCTTCCTTCCTTCCTCCCCTACTTTCTACCCTCCTTCATTCCATCCTCCCCTCCTTCATTCCTTCCTTCACTTTTTCCTTCCTTCCTTCCTTCCTTCCTTCCTCCCCTACTTTCTACCCTCCTTCATTCCTTCCTCCCCTCCTTCATTCCTTCCTTCACTTTTTCCTTCCTTCCTTCCTTCCTTCCTTCCTTCCTTCCTTCCTTCCTTCCTTCCTTTCTATCTTCCTTCCTTCCCTTCTTCCATTATTATTTGCTTTCTTCTTTTCTTACCATAGTAAAAACATATTTTGTGTAAGGGATAAGTGTATGATCTCTAGAACAGAATTACATTCTATTGCACTTGCCTTTATTATTTTTGTTGGGGCTTCACATAGTGATGTTCAGAGTTCTTTCATCTTTATTTTCAGAGATAATTCCTGGCAGTGGCTGGAGGACAATATGGAGTGGTAGACATTGAACCAAGTTGGCAGCATGTATGGCAAACTCTTTAACCCCTGTAATATCTCTCCAGCCATGGCTTGCAGTTTTTAAATTGGCTGCTGCCATAAATATAGTAAAAGATTTATTAACAGTACTGAGAACAATAGTAAATTTGTGAGTAAACTTATTTTGCATTTATTACATGTAAGTTTTAAAATCTTCCCATGAGATAAACTGAGCCAGAGGCATTTTCTCCTTTTACTTTCCCTTTTAAATTTTGCTTAGTTATAATTTATAAAAAACATTGCACCATCTAATATGCACAAATAGATGAGTTTTAACATACAAATGTTTCCCATATTCCATCATCCCATTCAAGTTATTAAATACACTATTACATATATTCATAACTTCCTTTGCTTTTTTTTTTCTTATGTTCCTTAAAGGTATCATTTTGTTTTGATACTCTGAATGAGAGCTGGTGATTGCATTGGTGAAGAAATAAAAATATTTCAAATACAGATTTATTTTCTTAAACTACACTAAGGTACACTGTTGCATTATTGAATATAGTAATACCATTTTAAACTATCAATTTTATTTAGGAAATCTGGCATGCCATTAAACACAGCATCATTTATAGAATGTTAGTGAGAGAGGTAAAGCCATTCACTAGCATTTACTCATATAAGCATAGAAAAGTTTCTTTACTGTGCTTATATGAGTAAATGCTTTGGAACTTTTCTATGTTGTCTCAATTTTATTCCTACCTTCATTACTGTGGAATATAAATCTCAGGCTTCAGCTGAAATTCTGTGTTACTTCCTATATCCTCTAGTACCCATAAATATTTGTAATTCTCTCTACTTAATCATCTATATTGACATTCACTTATAATTGTTCAACTGGACAAAAGAATCTCTAGATTTATCCATTCTGTAATTATACCTCTGATGAATTGTTCCCTAAGTGGTTAAGAGTAGATATCTTAATTTCTCTTGATCTAGAAAAGAACTTGTTATAACCTAAGTACTATGGCTTGTTTAAGTTTCTTAACTGAATCACTAACTAAAATGTCTTTAATACTTGGAAATAAATTATGCTCATTTTTTAATTCCTTTTTTTTTTTTTTGGTTTTTGGGTCACATCCAGCAGCACTCAGGGGTTACTCATGGCTCCATGCTCAGAAATTGCTCCTGGCAGGCACGGGGGACCATATGGGGCACCGGGATTCGAAACGATGAACTTTTGCATGAAAGGCAAACGCCTTACCTCCATGCTATCTCCCGGGCCCCCATTTTTTAATTCCTTAACATATGAATAAAGAGCCTAGAGGAATACTAGAAATATAGCCTATTGTCTAATCATATTTATTAGGTACTTTATATATTGATCAATATTTTATTTTATAGAAAAGTTATCTGTTGGTTACAATATAAACCCAGATAGAAAATTAGCTAAGTAAAGCAGTTTAAATACAGTTTATTAAAAAGCACCTTGTTGAAGGCACAGTTAAGAATATGGAGATGAAATATGGCAGCATCTGATATTTTCTCTTGCAGGAATTACTGTTTAAATTTATCAATTTTTTAAAATGTATTCACACCATGCAGACACATTCTTATTTATATATTTATATCATAACACATAATATACACTACTACAAAATATTCTGAAGAGTGTGAAGTCTGTTACAATTAGTTAATACAGATATCCAGGCAGTTGGGCTTTATTTTCTTATGTTTAACTTAAGTATGTTTATATGAGCAATGATAATGATTTCTATTAAAAGTAAAATATGCTCCTCTCATACCTCTCCATTAATCTTTTATTTTCTCTCCTGAGTAAACACTGAGAAGATTTATTCATTTTAAAAGAGATACTACACAATTAGAATTAAATAGTTAAATAGTTATGAATAAATTAATGTTAACTAATGGTCAAAAATTGGAGTTAGTACTTTATCTAAATCTACATCAATGCTATATATTTCTAGATTATCAGTTTCCTGATAATAATGATTTAAACATATTATAAAATTCAGCTGGTTTTTTAATATTCACGCTTATTCATTTAAGAACATGATCTGTAACTTCCAGATTTTATGGATAGTTATTTTGGAAATTAATTATTCTAGTTTCTTTTTTTAAAATTATTTATTTATTTATTTATTAAGAAAAGAGGGTGGCTGGAGCAGTGGCACAAGCAGTAAGGCGTCTGCCTTGCCTGCACTAGCCTAGGACGGACTGTGGTTTGATCCCCCAGCTTCCCATACGGTCCCCAAAGCCAGGAGCAATTTCTGAGTGCATAGCCAAGAGTAACCCCTGATTGTCATCAGGTGTGGCTGAAAAAAACAAAATAAAACAAAACTTTATTTATTTACTATTTAATTGTCTACTTGGTTTTTGGGCCACATCCAGCAGCACTCAGGGATTACTCCTGACTTCTGCATTCAGAAATCGCTCCTGGCAGGCTGGAGAAACATATGGATGCTGAGAATCAAACCATGTCCCTCCCAGGTAGGCCACATGCAAAGCAAATACCCTACCACTGTGCTATCTCTCTGGCTCCAATTATAGTTTCTTTTTTTTTTTTTTTTTTTTTTG
>PVKC010003325.1:6713-39625 GCA_004027635.1 Crocidura indochinensis
AAAAAAAAAAAAAAAAAAAAAAAAAAAAAAAAAAAAAAAAAAAAAAAAAAAAAAAAAAAAAAAAAAAAAAAAAAAAAAAAAAAAAAAAAAAAAAAAAAAAAAAAAAAAAAAAAAAAAAAAAAAAAAGAAAGAAAGAAAGAAAGTAAATAAGGAGAAAAAAAAAGATCAGGGAGATGAACTCAAAGGGTTGGAGTACATACTTTATGAGAGGCCTAGGCTTACCTCATACATGATTCCCTGATATCGAATCACCATGGATACTGAATCAATGCATTGAGAATTATTACCAGTAACTATGGTGGTTCTAAAAAAAAAAAAAAAAAAAAAAAGGCCGGGCGGTGGCGCTACAGGTAAGGTGCCTGCCTTACCGCGCTAGCCTTGGATGGACCACGGTTCGATCCCCCGGTTCCCATATGGTCCCCCGTGCCTGCCAGGAGCGACTTCTGAGCGCATAGCCAGGAGTAACCCCTGAGCGTCACTGGGTGTGGCCCAAAAAAAAAAAAAAGAACCAATTTTTTTTTTTATACACTGACCCACATACTCTGCTTGGAAATGAAAAAAGTATTTCACATTTTGTTCTAAAGTGTTCTACATTAGTCTTAATGGGGCCACATTTGTTTAAAAAAAATACTGTCTATTGTAAGAGACAATACACAAATTAGCTATAAGATTTCATTTTTTTTAAATAAAAAAAAGTAAACACATATTATTTGCCTTCTTCCAGGATCAGTATAGCCTAATACTTCCTAGAGTATGTAAAGAATCCCTGGAAATCTTCCAAAACATTTACTTGTTCCCTTCCCCCTAAAAACATAGCTCCTGGTTGCTCCACAGCCTACCCAATAGGCAGGACAGGAAGTCCATCTGCCTTGTAAACACTGTGTTGTAAGCAAGATACTTCCCCAGACTGTAAAGTACTATTCATTATTATCACTGAGAGTGACTTGTTTGGGGGTGGTGCCCTAGGCAGTCCCTATAGTCAGACTTAGTATTATTGTTATTATCCTCAATCTGACTAAGAGGCATCTTAGCACCTCAAGTGAAGCAATACAATATTCTTCTACTGAGCTAGAAGGAAAGTACATAGAATTTTCCCTCTGAATATGCTCACAGAAGTACAAGTATGTGCCTGGAGACTTCAGATCTTGAGGAAATAAATTAATAGCACAATGATATTAGATGGGGGTAATATAGACTACTAGATTATGAGTCATCTGAATAAATTCCAGGACTCCTCTGTGCTGATTGTATGTATACATAGGTCTTTATTTATTTAAAAAACATTGGTCAAACACCATTAAGCAGACACTGCTAGGCACTAGACAGTCACTAGTGAACAAAATAGTCGTAAGATTTCACCCCTTATGAAGAGGAGGAGACAAAATATACAGTCAGCCTGAGAGGAACTACTGGTAATTCAGGTAGAGGAAAAGGTAAAAATTCTTGGAAAAGACACAGGGGGTTCAACTTTGAAACTATAATACCAGTCCAAGAAATTTGGACTTTCCTTTCGAGACAGGGCAATGAGATGGCCAACAAAGGCATCAAAACATGAGTTTTCCTAAGAATGAAGCAAGAAAGAGACTGCGGCCTGGAAGGTCCAAGAGTACATCTATGGTGATGAAAGCTGAATGGGTGGCAGAAAGAACAATAGGGAAGTGAGAGAAGCAAGAAACCAGGGGAAAGGAAGCTACATCCAAAACAGGCAATTGTGTTTTTGAACACTGAACACTCAACAGCGTAGAACAGGAAGATGAAGAGAGGACTCAAATGACTCCAAGGTTTCATGTCTGGGAGTCTGGTTTCATCAGAGACAAAAATGGGGAAGTCTATAGAGGAAGAATGCCTGGTAGATGAAAAGTTGGGACTCTGGATGTATGGTGAGGTTGAAATGGTGAAACTATCTAGTTGGCTTAGAGTCAGGTGTCTGAGTAGAGGAGAAAGACATATCTAAATGGCAAGAAGAGCCTGCAGAGAAGTAGTAGGAAGTGTGTAAGAGAATAAGTTCTGGATGGTTGTGCTGGGCATCAAATATTGCAAAAAGTTCCAAGAGAGATGCACTTTGCAAGGAAGTCATTGGAATTTTCCACTTCAAAGCTACCAATAGCCTAAAAAGAAACCTATATATATATATATATATATATATATATATATATATATATATATATTACAGAAGGCTGGGTAGAGGAAACGATGGAATAACTGTGGTCTGACAGAGAACTTTTAGTCATCAGGAGACCTGTCATAAGTCAGGCACCAAGAGGGAAGAAGCACATCCTTTCTCTGCTCAGCTCATCAGAGCAACTTCAGTCTACTGTTCGAGAGTAGTCAGAAAACTCATAGGATATCAAAATAATAAAGTTTATGATTCAAGATAAAAATTACTCAGGGACCAGAGATGATATCTTCTGTTTTTGCTGGTGTTTTTGTGCCACACTCGGCAATGCTCAGGGATTACTCATGGCTCTGTGTCCAGAAATTGCTCCTGGCAGGCTTGGGGACCTTATGGGATGCAGAAATTGAACCTGGGCCTGTCCCAGGTTAGCAGCATGGAAGGCAAATGCCCTACCCCATACCACTGTTCTATCACTCTGGTCACTGGAGATAATATCTTTTATTGCCATTCAGTAGTCTGGACATCAAGCCATAGAAGTGTTCTCTCTCTTTTTTTTTTTTTGCATGTTTATTTGTTTGGGGTCATACCTGGTGGTGCTCAGTGGTTGCCTTTGGCTCTGTGCTCAGAAATCACTCCTGGCAGGTTCAAGGGAACATAGAGTATTCTGGGTTCTAGGTCAGCCACATGCAAAGCAAATGCAAAGCAAATGCCCTACCTCTGTGCCAGCCCCAAAGTGTTCTCTTAAGCACAGTTACAGACCAAGGAAAGCTCTGAGCTTTTTATAAATAAATGTTTTTTATAAAATAAATGCCCCAATATATTAGTATAAAAGTAAATGAAGGGGCAGGAATGATAGCACAGTGATAGGGCACTTGACTTGCACACATCTGACTCAGGGTGGACCAGCGTTCGATTTCCGACATTCATCTGGTACCCTGAGCCTGCCAGGACTGATGTCTAAGCACAGAGCCAGGAGTAACCCCCGAGGGCTGCTGGGTGTGGCCCCCAAAACAAAAACAAACAAGCAAATAAAAAGTGAATGAAGAACAACAATGGTCTATTAAATGTTGACCTGAAGAACAAGAGGCCATTATTTTCTAGTTCAGCCTGCAGATGGTCATAAGCCATTTTGGAATTGCCACATGAGATGGTCATTCTGAAGAGTGGATCAATTAATTTATTACAACAATCAGAAGACATCCCCAAAGCCCATGCTTCAGCACAGGAAAGGGGGAAGGATCTTAGAAATTGACCACAATCCACAATCTCTTACCAGGGATTGCTATGATTTTCTAATCACTGATAAGGTCTTTGCTCTGGGGCTATAAAGCAAAACTGTGAGGGAACTTTCCAGGTTGAGGATGTACTTATCCAAGAACACTAAACTTCTTAATCAAATTAGTTCTCAGAAAAATAAAACAATTTATAATCAGTCAATGATAGCCATTAAGATTTAGAGAAATGAGCTAGAGAGATAGTACAGAGATTAAAACACTTGCCTTGTAATCAGTCAGAGGAGAGGGATGGACATAGAATGATCTCACTCATTTGTGGGATATTAAAAAATAAGATAGAATGGTATTAATATCAAAAGACAGTAGAAACAAGAGCCAGAAGGACCAGTTCATGCATGGTAGGAAGATTGCCACCAATAGTAGGGAGTGAAGATAGGACAGAGAAGAAACCAATATGATGCTGACAATTGGAAATGATCACTCAGGATAAGATCTGGGTGATGAAAGGAGATAAAGCAATATGCATGATACCACTTCAGTGACAATATTGCAAACCATGGTGTCTAATAGGAAAGAAAGAAAGAAAGAAAGAAAGAAAGGAAGGAAGGAAGGAAGGAAGGAAGGAAGGAAGGAAGGAAGGAAGGAAGAAGGGAGGAAGAAAGAAAGAAAGAAAGAAAAGAAAGAAAGAAAGAAAAGAAAGAAAGAAAGAAAAGAAAAGAAAAGAAAAGAAAAGAAAAATGTCTGCCACAGAGGTGGATAGGGGAGAGGGCAGGGGGAAGTGTGGGAGAGGGCATTGGTGGAGTACACTGGTGAAAGGTGTTGTACATTGTATGAATAAAACTCAATCATGAGTAATGTAATGGTGTATCTCATAATGATTCAATTAAAATTTATTTATCTAAAATACATTTGCCTTGTGCATAACTAACCATGGTTCAACTCCTGACACTACATATGGTCCCCTGAGCACTGCCAGTGGCTATTCCTGAAAGCACTTCCTGAGCACTGCTAGGTATGGAACCTTTCCTCCAAAAATAATTTGCAAACAAGACTTTTAGGAATAGATCCATCTCAGTCTCCATTCTCACAATGACTATTTCTACCTCTGACATATTTTCTCTTTTTGGGAAAATTTGCTAACATAAGGTCACCTCATCCATTAGGAATCCATTCTGACATTTCTAATTTCTTACTGTGAACCAAATTTTTTCCTCTAATATTTCTTCATTGATCCTTTTTCCTTCCTGGAAAATAAATTCCCTGGACTAGCTCTTCACTTTTTCCAAAGGTTGCTTCTCTTTAAGTATCTGTTAGGTTTTGTTTCACCTTAGTATTTCTCCTGAGAGGAATTTCTGAATGAATTTTGTGTCGCATCCTCACCATCTTGGATAGCTTTTTCTATGTAAATAACCATTCCCACTAAGTTCAAACCTTGTGTAGGGAGAGCATATAAAGTAAGACTTAGGGGCTGATAGTTGGACACTAAAAATAAAAAATGACTTGAGGGTTGCAATTTGGAGCATGGAGATAAGAGTATATGTGGGTGAGAGGAGAAAAAAAGAGAACTTAGTATTTAATGAGAATTGACCAAAAGATAAACAGTTCCTTCAACTTCCTTGAAATAGATCATGTCTCTACGCTATAAGATGTCCCTGTGTAAAGGGGAAACAATGAAAAGTCTCCCAAATCACTTTGCAAAGGCAGACTCCTAATATATGTATAAAGTATTTGACAAACTAGCTTCCATCCATGCTTTAAAAAGATCTATAAAGAGGCTGGATAGATAGGATAATGGAAACTTTCCTTGCGTGTGGCCTACTTGGGTTCACTACCCATCATCCCTAACAAATGCCAGGAATAATTCCTGAGTATTCAGCCAGGAATAACTCCTGAGTATCACTGGGTGAGGCCCCAAACTTTTAAAAAGTACAGATCTGTAGAAGGGTCATGGATATTATTCAGTGGCATAGCGCATGCCTTGCATGGGTGAGGTGTTGTGTTCAATGACTTCAGTATAGCACAAACAGGTAAACAAAGACAATATCCCCAGAAATGAATTGTAGAAAATGTTTTGACATATGACACTTGGCTTCAAGTTACAGACTCAAAGTATTGTGACCACATCAGAGAAAGTCTGCACTCATGGCTGTCTCTGGGAGGCTACGAATGTCTGTGGTAAAATAACCAGCAGTAGCTATTACCTCTGTTTCCTGGAGCAAGAGTTTTAAACCATTTCGCCTCTTTGGACAGGCACCAAGAGACCAACAATTGAAAGCTGTTTTAAGTGTCAAGTTTTTCATCAGCCAGCAGAAAATTTCTGTGGACTAGTGGTTAAATCTACTCTTCAAGACGATCCCTATTTGTGAGAATGGTCACAAATACACATTTTTCTCTAATTCTACCTTGAACCTTAAATCTAATTCTCTGTATGGGGGGCAGATGACATGAGCAATCTTTTTGCAAGGACCCCACAAGTAATGTTCTTTAATAATCGTTGAAATGGGTTCAATTCAAGACTTGCAGAAAAATCGAGAACGCATGTTCATAAAGGATGGGCAAGTGGCTGAAAGTTCACACACAACCGATACACAGCTACTGCAAGATCTCACCAGTTAATCACCAGGGATCTCATTTGTGGTCAGTAAGTTTTCATTATTACTAGCATCTTCACTTAGTCTTTGCCAAGAGCTTATTCCAATATGATACTGTGCTGGGAGTTAGCTAAATAAATTAATATAGAGAAAATTCTGTATAACATAATTAAAATGAAAACACTTAAGTGTTAAGCAAAACTTTGGGAGGCACAATATGTGTGCTTAGGGAATGTAAGTTTTTTTTTTTATCACTCATCTTTTTTTCAAAGACGCTCATTATCTATACAGTTTTTAATTCTGCTAACAGCTATAGATGTAGATGAGATCTAGCAAACACAAAATTCAGTGAGGAGGTGGCTACCTCATTCCGGCTGCATGAATGCAGCTGTGTGAAGATTTGCCTGACAAAACTCAAAACCACCAAACATTCAGGAACAAAGGTTTAAACCCCAAACCCAGAGACAGAGACCTCATGGTTCTCAGAAGATGACTTGGGATGTAAAGGAAGGATGTGGGAGTTGTATAAGTGACTTCTTAAATGATAATGAAAATCAGTGATTCTTAACTCTGAAAAAGTAATGGCTCCCAAGAGGACCAGAAGAAAGGCATAGCAAATAATATGGTGTTTTCTGTGGACACCACTACTGATCTTGAAGAAATGAGTTGATATGAAAACATAAATCTAGGGGCCCGGGAGATAGCATGGAGGTAAGGCGTTTGCCTTTCATTCAAAAGGTCATCGGTTCGAATCCCGTTGCCCCATATGGTCCTCGGTGCCTGCCAGGAGCAATTTCTGAGCATGGAGCCAGGAGTAACCCCTGAGCACTGCCGGGTGTGACCCAAAAACAAAACAAAACAAAACAAAAAAAGAAAACATAAATCTAGAAGATTCCTGTAAGAAGCCCATTGTAGCAGTGATTAACCAATTTCTCTGGTGGCAATGAGATAAAAGGAGAGGAGAAGGCATCATGCAGAATTTATGTCTACATGAATAGACATTAATTTAGATAGCATTAATATCATTTATGTGTCAGTGTGCGAAACTAGATACAATAGTGAAGACAGGTAGAGTACAGAAATGACTACTTGGTCTAAATGAGACACTAGATTGGGTTCTAGTTCTTGTAAGCACTTGTCTGCTTCTCATTGGAGCGGGGGTCTCTACGTCTCAAGAATTGCTGATATTTTAATATTATTAATATTACTATTTTAATTTGAGTTAGCACATAGAAACATGGAGATATATCAGTGGTGAGTCAATTGCTGATATTTAATTCAGGTATAATTATATTAATACTACTATTTTGGGGGGGCCACACCTGGTGATGCTCAGGGGCTACTCCTGGCCATGCGCTCAGATATCACTCCCGGCTTGGGGGAATTGAACCAGGGAATCAAACCGTGGTTCGTCCTAGGTCAGCTGCATGCAAGGCAAATGCCCTACTGCTGAGCCATGGCTCTGGCCCAAATATTACTATTTTTAATCTGAGTTAGCACATAGAAACCTCACCATATATTAGTGGTAAACCAATGAATAGAATATATTAGAAAAGGACCTCAGAGAATCTTCTAATGCCACAGACCAATGGATGGAAAAAATGATACAAAGAAAGGTACATGAACTTATCTAAGATCACAAGGCTAGGAGAAAAGGAGTAAAGCAGAAATAATGTCACTGATTCCATCTGAGACAAAAGCCTGGAAGTCACCTTCCGTCCTCACTGCAGCCCTACCCACAAGGAAACCACACAGTGAATTTGCCTAGGTAAACAAAAGCACCAAGACTCTGGAGGACATGAAAATGAAAAGCACAGCCTCAGCCTCCTGTCCCCACCCCATCCTGTGTTGAAGTGGTTTCCCCTGTAGGTGTACACAAATTTCTTGCCTATGGGATTTTTGGGGAATTTTGTGGAGACAGCTTAATAGGCATGCTGAGCATCGGGTATCTCTGGAAAGCAAGTCATCAAATTATTAATCAGAACCTATAAACCAGGTAGTCAGTACTCTAGTAGTAGGGTATAAAAGACGAACAAAAGGAGGGGACAATCATTATTGTAGGATAAGATTTGTGAGCAAAAGTAGAACAAGGGGCCAGAGTGGTGGTGCAGCGGTAGGGTGTTTGCCTTGCATGCGACTGACCTAGGATGAACCGAGGTTTGATCCCTCGGTGTCCCATATGATCCCCTGAACCAGGAACGATTTCTGAGCACATAGCCAAGAGTAACCCCTGAGTGTCACCGGGTGTGTGTGGCCCAAAACCAAAAAACAAACAAAAAGCAACAACAACAAACCAAAAGTAGAGCAAGATTGTATGGGGTATATGAACATGACTTCTACCTACCTAGCAGGTAGAAGAAGTGAAGCGATAGGTGAACAGAAAGAAAAGTGCATGCAAAGGACAGAGTTTCAGGAGATAAAGTAGGTGGAGTGGCCTTAGGTTGGTTGGGTGATGTGAGACCTTGCTAGCCATGTGAGGGGGTGTGGATCTTCTCCAGAGGGTAATGGCCAAGTTGATGGGGTGTTTATCATTGCATGGATTTGCTAACTAGCATACTATGGCACAAGCTCCACATACTATGGAGAGATTGGATTGGAAGTGGAGAGACTTGAGGCAGAAGATGAAACTCTAAAGCCTAAAGACTAGCATCTCATTTGGCAATCTTAGGCTTACAAAAGACCTGGTTTCTGATTTGTAGCACCAGATCCCCACTTCTTCCCATCATCCATCCCACCTTCCAAATGGGGACCTTAGTGACAGCTGTTTCTCACTTAAGCAATAATTCCATTTATCCAGGAATAGCTGCTAACTTAGAAACAAACAGAGAAGATGTGTAGACAGCCATATTTTTGCCCCATAGGTCAAACTACACAGAGCACAAACTTTATTCGTATAGGCAGATATTGGCCACCACTTGAACTTGACCATTTTTGCTTAAAAGTTGGTGCCAGAGTTAGCCCAAAGTTGGCACTTACTAACCACATGGCCTTAGCCCTTAGTTTATTCATGCATAAAATAGAACAGTGGTCATAGATACTTCAAGTTGTGGTCGGAAAGACCAATGGACACAACTATTCCACTGCTCGATAATTAGTCCAGTGATCAACAACACGAAATTGCAGTTAAAGGAAAGAGAAAAAAAAGAAGTAAAATGGACAGATGATTATATGTCTATAGCACAAAAATGACAGGTATAACATTTAGTATTTAAAATTATCGAATCTTAAACTGTGTGCTATATGCCTATATTCAAGACCCCCTTTTATAAATAAGTATTTCAAGAATTAATACAATGAAAAGTTTTTGTTGCTGTCAGATTTTCTGGAAATTCTGAGCATAAAAATTCACTTGCTTGAATAATATATCCTGTGTATAATACACATCTAAATCATCCCCCCAAATTTAAAAGCATATGCATTATATTTTAAGAGGATCTAAGATGTCATCAGTTGTAAGCTGTCATCATTTTTATTCCACTAAGATAAAATGATATTATAATGGTTAGATGTTACATATAGGATGCATCTTGATTTATTTAGACTTGCTAAAATACAAAAAGAATTACATGTTAAATTGATGGAATCTTTAAATATATATACAATACATATCTGCATTGAAATTGTTCCACTTTTTCCTTGAACAGAAGTCAGGTATAATCTTTCTTGTGTGTGTCTCCGCCTGGCCCTTCCCTTCATGCTGAGGATATTGGTGAACATTCTAACTTTGCTCTCCAATATTTTCCTAAGAATATGATACAGGGGCCAGAGCAATAGTACAGTATAGGGTGCTTGGCTTGTATGTGGCCTACCTGGTTCAACTCCCAGCATCTCATATAGTCCTCTGAGCCTATTAGTAGTGATCTCTGCTCACAGAACCAGGAGTAGACCCTGAGGATTTCTGGGTGTGATAAAACAATTAGGAAAAAAAACTAGTCCAGAATTTATATCATCCAGGACTAAGCCTAACAAGTCTTCAGCTGCTTGGGGTATGCCTCTTAGAAAAAGGACAAGTCTATCCAACTGGACTACTCAGGTGAGCCCAAGCAGGATTTTCCAACTCTGCAAAGCATCATCAAAAAGGGGTCTCTTTTCCCCCTTCTCTGTCAGCTGCCTGTGGTGATCAGTTGTTAATCTAGGACTGTAGAGTCATCTTCAACACAGCCATCCTCCTTTACAACTTTTACTATGGAGTCTCCTCCTTAGTCCCTTTCCATTACCTGGAAACAAACTATTCTATTTCCACTAGATTGTTCTTGAAGAAAACAAAAAAAAGGGTTCTATGGATGGGAGAAGGGGAAGGGAAGGGAAGCAAAGGTAGTTTAGGAAAAGACTACAATGATCATAATCATTCCTCATCTAACCTAGAGATAGTGAGAGAGAGTTCTTAAAACCCAAATGAGACCCAGTACCTAAAGACCCCTGAATATTTCCACTCTCACAATATGGCTACTTAAGCTTCAAAAAATTGGGAGGGTATCCCAAAATAGAAAAAGGAGCATATGGGGTCCGGGAGATAGCATGGAGGTAAGGCGTTTGTCTTTCATGCAAAAGGTCATCAGTTCTAATCCCGGTGCCCCATATGGTCCCCCGTACCTGCCAGGAGCAATTTCTGAGCATGGAATCAGGAGTAACCCCTGAGCACTGCTGGGTGTGACCCCCCAAAAAACAAACAAAAAAAAAAAAAGAAAAAAGAGCATAACCACCTAAAACTGTTTCCTCTGTCTTCCATAGACTTGGTCAACTAGGATCTTGCTGAGCAAAACAGGTAAGCCCTTTATACCAACTCTCTGGTGTGCAAATACTGAAATAGCAGATCCCTCACTGTAATTTTCTCATAACATATTCTTGGAAGGTTACTATGATAAGTCATTGTACATATGGGAAATAGGCTGAGAGAGGGGCATTCAAGTTGACACGGGTGGGCCAGGTTGGATTCAGATCTCTTTCCTTCATCACTTAGGGTTTCTAAGCAACAGTTTCAACATCAGCAGAGAATAATCAACTTCTAGAAAGATGTAGATTCCTGTAGATTCCATATCCTTCCACTGGAAAGCTGTGGTACAGGACTTAGACCTGGAGAATGTGCTATACCAAGCTCAGAAGCCAGTGCCCCGCCCTAACCTTATGGTCACAGGCCATTAGGGAGGATGAACCTGTGGATGGGAAGCAATGGGGACCATGTCATGGAGGAAGAAGATAAGACAGACAGAGCCTTGGAGGCAGACCTGGCCTACTTTTAGCCCTCGTTTTGCTGAAACTCACTCCTCTCTGTGCAGAAGCATGTCATCTCACTTGTACCACTTCCTGCTGCTTTCATCTTCCCTTCTTTTTTCCCTCTGACACTCTTCCTCCTGTTGAACTGACATTTGCTTGTGACTCCAGATTTGGAATGGGCAAGACACTAGAGCACACACACTCACACACACACACACACACACTCACACACACACACACACACACACGTACGTTGGACACCAGCCACTCAGGCTGCAAATAGGAATGCTCTGAGAACACCAAGCAGACAGTTGGGTCTTCAGGCCCCAGGATTTCTGGCGAGACAACCCCATCAAACAGACACCACCAGATCTCCCAGTCCTGGTTGGTCAAGGATTCCTCATATCAATGCCCATCAAGATAATTTGAAGATGAAGGGGGGCAGATTCCTTGATCCCATGAGCAGCCTAGAAAGGAGGTGAGGAAGCTAAGACTCCAACAGAGGTGTCTTCCACTGCTCATCCATCTAAAGAAAAGACTCACCCTGAGATGTTCCCCAAGTTTTGGAATGATGACGAGGGTGGGTTTGCTGCCTGTCCTGTGCCCACGCTTGTGCTCTCTGCATTTGAACAGTCTATCTAGGGTGGCCTTTGCTTAGCAGCCCATTTCTTCCCCATGCTCCCCTGCATTTTAGGCTATGCCTTGAACCCCAAGCAGACCCTTGGCTCCCACCCCGGGTGCCCTCCCACTGAACACCTGCAGTCCTGGTGGGGAGCTGAGCCACCTCTCCAGCGGGGAGTCTCTGCAATTCAGGTTACAGCCAGGACCATATCAGGAGAGTCATTCGCCCAGCATCTCTTTGCACAGGCTGCTCTGCGGAGACCCGGCCCACGCCCACATAGGCGGGGTCATGCCAAGGGGCATGGCTTGGGCTTGGGAGGGGCTGGACCGGTCCAGGAGGCCTTCTCTGCCATCTGCTGGGCATTCCTGGTGGACCCCAGATCATTCCAGAACTCACCTAATAATGTCTAGGAACCTCCACACACTGCTCAGCTCTAGGCCATCTGTCACCTGAAAGGGTGATGATGGGTGAGTGGCCACAGCAGGGTGGACGTCTACTCTTAGAAACCCCTCACCCCTAAGTTTAAGGTGAGGTTTGACCAGGAGAAGAGAAACTCGACTTTGACCCAAGAGAAGCTGTGGGTGGAGCTGGGGAGAGGTTTGGGGTGGTGGCTTCTGGGAAGGAGTCGAAAGGGGAAGCTTTGAGGAGTAGCTTCCTTTTCTCAGGGCCCCCACTTCCTCCTCCCACTTCTATTTTTTGGGGTGCGATTGACTTTTTTTAAAAAATATTTACTTAGTTACCATGAATGATCAAGTTCTTTATGTTTGGGTTCCAGAATTCCTGTGTTCCAGCACCAATCCATTCACCAGTGTCTATAGCCCTCCCTCTACCAATGTCCCCAATCCTTCCATCCCTTCCTCCCTCCACCAATGTCCCCAATTCCTCCCACCCCTTCTCTTCCACCAATGTCCCCAATTCCTTTTATCTCTTCCCCCTTCCACTCCTTCCACCAGTGTCCCCAATTCCTTCCACCCCTTCCTCCCTCTCCACCAATATCCCCAATTCCTTCCACCCCTGCCTCTATGAAAGGTGCCCTTTGTTCTTAAATTTTTCTTCATTCTGTTATGCAGACAGACACTTTCACGTGCTTCTCCAGAAAATTTTAAGACAGGCTCCTCATGCACTGATCTGACTTTCCCCTGTGCCAGAAATACTCTCCAGCCATTTGCCAACGCTACCTAGGGTAGAAATTGGGAGTTGGTGGGTACTGAGGCTGGGCATCTGTTCAGAATTAAGGTGACCCCACTTCTACTCTCCTCCATATAGACTTAGCAAGTGTTTTTTTTTTAAATGAAATGTTGAAAACAAACACAAAAACAGACCATCTCCTCATGGAACCACGGAAATCATGGCAGCTGTTTGGTTTCTTCATTAATACAATGGGTATAAAGTTGGCTACAGCAGCAATTGTTGGGAAAGAGGAACACTATTTGGGGCTTCACTAAAAGGAAAAGCTCAAGTGTCCACTTCCACTGTTTAATGCTATTGTGTCCCAATTTCTGTTAAAGACTTTCAAAGTCAGCCACAAGGTCGTACGTTATTGTTGGTCAAAAGCCACAGACCTACCTGAGGTTTGCGATGTGAATACTATGATTTTGTTTCCTGACTCCCCAATAGAAAAAGTAACTTCCCCCAAAGCATAGAATCAGACAATATCAGTGAACATGAAGGATTGGTTCCAACATATCTATCTATCCATCTATCTATCTATCTATCTATCTATCTATCTATCTATCTATCTATCTATCTATCTATCTATCTATCTATCTATCTATCTATCGGAACTCATAATGCATCTAGTGCTAGTACTTCTCTCAATACTCATTCACTATTGCTCCCTGCTCCTGTTTTGCTGCAGTTAACAAATCAAAGCCAAGAAGGATGGTCAAAAAACATGCTAAGATCATACAACTTGATAAAGGTGAGCAAGGACTCTAGTCTCCCCAGTTTCTACCTTTCTATCACACACACACACATATACACACGAAGGAAGAATAAGATTGACCTGTTGGGTTAAAGAAGCACTTTCAAAATAGTGAAGAGATTTTGGCATCCTTGACTTTTGTGGCATTTCTTGTGAAATGAAGATAGGGGAAGGCTAAAGTAGAGAACCCACTTAGTAGAGAGTTGTGCATCCACTGATGTATGTTCACCTATTCCAAAATACTTCCCTCAGAAGTGGGAATTCTATTTTCTATCAATAGGTATGATCCAGATGTTGAACTTGCATTTTATTCACTATCACTTCTCCCCTCTACCTGTGTCTCCTGCCCAAGAAGGGCCGATCACCAACCTGAAGATCCGATCAGCACCTGACACCTAATGGTCAGAACGCAGAACTACAGTCACCTGGCATATTTTCTTCCACCTTTTACTCCCGTCTTCCCAAAGGACATGTTCCTACACAATACTTAGTACACCTCTGTTGTTGCCATATATATAAAATTAATTTTAAAATTAACTTTTATAAATTAATATATAAACTATGTATAAAATTTATAAATATATAATATATAAATATAATGTATATTTTATAGATATATAAACTATAAATTAATATATAAGTTAATTTAAATATATTTTATAAATAAAATATATTATATTATATATTTTATATATATTTTAAAGCTAGTTTGTGGGCCAGAGCGATAGTACAGCAGTAAGGCCTTTGCCTTGCAGGCAGTCAACCCAGGATGGACTCTAGCTGGAATCCTGGCATCCCATATATGGTCCCCCGAGCCTGCCCAGAGCGACTTCTGAGCTCAAAGCCAGGAGAAATCCCTGAGTGCCACCAGGTGTGACCCCGAAACCAAAAATAAAATAAAATAAAGTTAATTTGTGAGTTTGGATTTATGAAGTCACTTCAACAAAGTGTGTTGGGAGAACAAGACAGTAATATGTTAAAAAAAAAAAGAAAAAGAAAGAAAGAAAAGAAACTTAAGCCATTTTCACACAATTCCCACAAGTTCATTTAAAGTATATTAAAAATATTCAGTATTTAATATTAAGTATTAAGGTATTGATATTAAATAATATAATATACCTTAAATGTATTAAGGTATATTAAAAACCTGGTACCAGTGATGGTACCAGAGTTCTTAAAATACTCTGTGGATAACATAAGCAGAACTCCCCAGTATAGGGGCAAGTAATTGTCTTCAATTGTTTGTCTTCAGTGACAAAGGTAACAACATAAATAAAAAGAGACTATAATGAATTTAAAAGTTTTTGCATAACAAAAGAAAATTGGGATAAAATAGAGGACACCCCTACTAAAAGAGATAAACTATTTGTTCAAAGTACATCAAGTAATGCCCAAGATATATAATATCTTGGCTAATATCCAAGATATATAAAGGGCTCAAAAATTTTGACAACAACAAAAAATACCCAAAAATCTCATCAAACTGGGGAGGGGAGATAAGTAGTCAATTCCATTGGTTATTAAGTTAACCAGTAGGCATATGAAAAAGTGTTCATTACCATTGCGAATCCAAACAACAATGTTGTATCATCTTCCATACATGATTATATATATTTATATGTACATGTATATATTTATATACATATATATTTTAAATGTTAAATTTATACAAATATAATTTATATGTAACATAAATTATATATAATAAATACTATATATTTATATATATAAATCTAGAAGCAGCCAGTGTTGGTGGGTGTGGTAATAAAAGGAATCTTCATTAAGAGTCAGTGGCAATTCATCTGATTCAACCTCTATGGAAAGTAGTATGGGATGGGGTTGGGTGTGGGATGATGGGAGATTAATTGGGGAAATTGGTGTTGGAACATAAATGCTGGTGAAGGGATGGGTGTTCAAGCATTGTATGACCAAACACAACTACCAACAAACTTTTAACTCTTCCTCACAGTGATTTAATAAAAAAAAAAATTGTGCTCTCTTCGGCAGCACATATACTAAAATTGGAACGATACAGAGAAGATTAGCAGGGTCTCTGAGCAAGGATGACATGCAAATTTGTGAAGTGTTCCATATTTTTACATGACTGAAACCCAACTATAATCATATTTGTAATCAAGGTGTTTAAATAAAGATATTAATCAAAGATTTAAAAATTTAATAAAATGAAATCAACAATAAAAAACATTAATCTAGTATATATACATATATATCTCCAGAAAAAAAGTCTAAAATATTAAAAATATTCCCATTCAGTCCAGTTATTCCATATCTTGGCATTTATCCCCAAACAAAAATTATATGCACATCTATGTACATTGAAGCAGTTATCACAAAATTGATGATATAAAAACAAGTTAAATGTCTAACATGAGATGAATGGATAAAGATGCTGTGCGATATGTACATAATGTAAGGAAAAATGAAATCTTGCTGTAATGTGGATGGAGATTTGGCAATGGGAGACAGTGGTCAAGGAGTCAAGTTGGGTTCACAAACTCTGTTTCGTTTATTCAAAGCAAAAAGGTGAAATATTTACACTCAATTTCTTGACAAGTTGTAATTTTCAGACAAAGCTAATTTACCAAAAAAGGCTCAGAGGCAAAGTCTTCAAGGCATATTCTGACACAGGGCAGTTTCACTTTTGAGGTTTTTCTTGTTATCTGAGGTTTCTCAGCTAGCAAGGTCAGTTAGGATATTGTTTTGGTTTTATTCTTGTTTATGCATTCTGAACTGGGGCCTGAAATGTTAACCCTTGGTATAACTGCACGTAGGCTAATAGCAAAGCTAGATTGGAGGGTTGAACAATCATTCTGAAAGACTAAATAGAAAATGCTTGAATCTACACAAATGTCATAACTGAACAATCCTTAAAATGTCAACTGAGGTTATGTCTCAGTTCATTTTTATGCTGAATTCCCACTTTTTCCCCTGAATGCTTCATGGACAGGCAGCCAGCATTTTTCAGGGCCCTAATACCTGTGTGTACAGGTTATTTTTCAAGAATCTTTGCTTATAGGTGTTACTTTTCATGCACCTTCTCTGTGAGTACAGGCTTCTTTGATAAAGGTCCTGCAAAAATACAGACAACTTTGAAAACACCCTCCCTCAGGCAGCTAGGGCCTTTTCAAACTTGGTGCCTTCGTAGGTCTCAAAGTCTGTTTACATGGGATGAGTTTACACAGGAGAGTGTCATGCTAAACAAAATAAATTCGAGGGAGAAAGACAAATACTGTGTGATCTCAGTCGTCTTTCGAACATAGACAAAATAAAGGAACAGACTATCAAATGAAGACAAACCTTTGGCCTTGGATTACTAAAGTGATTACCAAAGAGTTGAGGGTAAGTTGGGAGAATGAAAATAGGACAAGAGGTGACATAAGAAGTGGTGGAGGATCACGGGAAATTTGATGCAAGGTAATTTTGCAATTGATGTATAAATCATAACTTTGTGCTTCATGACCATGAATTTTAACATTTGTAGCCATGTTACAGAAACTATGATAAAATAATATTCATGTCCATTTTAGACTGTTCTGTCTCTATGTGATTATCATAAATATTTATTCCTTATTTCTCTGAAAAGATCACTTAAAGGAAACCCCAAAATTTCAAACCATTATACCACACACTTTTCTCTTTTACTTTCTTTCTTTCCTTTATTCTTTCATTCTTTTGTTTATTCCTTCTTTCTTTCTTGCCTTTTCTCTTCCATTTTTCTTTCTCACTCTCTTCTTTTTCACTTACTTTTTCTCTCCCTTTCTTTTCCCTTCTTTCCATTATTCCTTCCTTTCTTTTTCCATCTTTCTTTTCTTTCCTACCTTTCTTTTTCTTTTTTCTTCTTTCTTTATTTGCTTCCTTCCTTCCTTTATTTGCTTCCTTCCTTCCTTTATTTGCTTCCTACCTTCCTTCCTTTCTTTTCTTCCTACCTTCCTACCTTCCTACCTTCCTCTCTTCCTACCTTCCTCTTTTCCTTCCTTCCTTCCTTCCTTCCTTCCTTCCTTCCTTCCTTCCTTCCTTCCTTCCTTCCTTCCTTCCTTCCTTCCTTCCTTCCTTCCTTCCTTTCTTTCTTTCTTTCTTTCTTTCTTTCTTTCTTTCTTTCTTTCTTTCTTTCTTTCTTTCTTTCTTTCTTTCTTTCTTTCTTTCTTCTTCCTTTCTTTATTCTTAGAGCTTAGTTCTGGCTCTAAGTTTTAGGAATCACTCCAGGTGGTACATGGGAACCATATGTAGTGCTGGAGGTTGAACCAGGGTTAGCCAACACCAACACCTTAACCCCTCAGTGATCTCTCCAAACCCTAGCTTCAGTCTTTTATTTTGCTTTGGGATCATACCCAGAGATGTTTAGATCTTATTCCTGGCTCTGTACTCAGGAATCACTTCCTGAGGCACTTGGGGTCTATGTGGGGTGTTGATGATAGAACCCAGGACCATCACATGCAAGACTAACGCCCTGCAGACTCTACCATCATTCCAGCCTCATCAGTTTTCTTAAACTAAAATATGCATTTTACAACAGAACCAGTAGTAAGTCCTGAGCCCTATTAGGTATGGAACCCCAACAAAAAATAGTATTATTTTGAATATTTCTCCTGAGTAATCTTTCAGTCACATCATATTTATCCCATCCAAATCCCAGACTTCTCGTTTGAGTTCATATCTAGAATTCCAAGTGCTTACTGCATCTACACCTGGGTAATTCAATAGCAAGTCAAAGCATTTTATTCTCTGAATAAAATTACATTTTTATCTTTCCCCAAACCCTTTGTTATCTTCTCTATTCAGTTATTTTATTCATCAATCATTTCTTTTTTCTTTTTCTTTTTTTTTTTTTTTTGTTTTTGGGTCACACCCAGCAGTGCTCAGGGGTTACTCCTGGCTCCATGCTCAGAAATTGCTCCTGGCAGGCACGGGGGACCATATGGGGCAGCGGGATTCGAACCAATGACCTTTTGCATGAAAGGTAAACGCCTTACCTCCATGCTATATCCCGGGCCCCTCATCAACCATTTCAATGCCAACAATCTTGCCATAGAATGAACATATCTAGAGAATGAAAAGCACTCCTGCAACTCAGTAATTAAAGAGGCAATATAATTTTTATGTGGATAAAGACCTGAACATGCATAACAAAGGTAGATATGGCCAGTAAACATATAAAAAGGATCATTAGTCATGATGGAAAAGCCAATCAAAACTCAAAGCTACCATTTTTTAGTAGTTACAGCTAAAATTGAGACTGTCAAATGTTTGTAGGGAGGTAAAGCAACTGGATTTCTTATATATTGCTTGTAGCACTGTACAGTGACCCAACTGCTTTGGAAAACTGGTACCACCTAATAAACTAAAATATACTTCATATCAATGCTAATTTGAGATATATTTGAGATAAGTGAATTAGTAGGCCCCACAAAGCATGATTTATTATAGTTTTATTTCTAATATTCCCAAATTAGAAAAAATAAGTATTTGTAAATGGCTAAAATTAAAACCTGTAGTATATTCATATAATGAATACGACCCATCAACAAAAGGAGGAAATTACTAATTTATAGGTCTGACTAGATGAATTATGCAAACTTAGGTGCTGCAACAGGAGATGATACAAGAGAAAATATTCTACACAAATATGAATACCACTTTTTGCTATAATCATTCATATATGTTTCTGCGTGAGCATAAATTTATTTAAATAAAATTTGTATATAAAAGTAAAGCTTCTCAGATAATTGATCTGTTTTCTGTCTTAATCTTGACGTATACACATGAAAATATTATTGAGCTATTCACTTGAAAGCTGTATAAACAGGAGACTGGTGATGCAACTCAGTGGTCAAACACTTGCCCGTGAAGTCAATTGACTTCACAAAAACAAACATAATGGTTTTTTTTTTCTTGCTTCTTTTGGTCACAACCAGTAGTGCTCCAGGCTCTGTGCTCATAGATCACTCCTGGTGAAACTCTAGGTACCATATGTGGTGCTAGATCTCCAGCCCATGTCAGCTATGATCAAGGCAAATATTTTCCTTGCTGTATTATCTCTCTGGCCCTCAACCAATCAACACACAAACCCAAAACAGTAAATCTTTAGTCTGAACTAAGACCGTATATCTATTTTAAACTATGTCAATAAAGAAAGTTTATGTTAGGATTTCATATTTTTTGTTTGTTTGTTTTTGGATCACACCTGGCAGCGCTCAGGGGTTACTCCTGGCTCTATGCTCTGAAATCGCTCCTGGCAGACTCTGGGGACCATTTGGGATGCTGGGATTTGAACCACCATCCTTCTGCATGCAAGATGTTTGCTCTACCTCCATGCCATCTCTCTGGCCCCAGGCTTTCATACTTTTAAACATTTCTCACACTAATCCTTTTGCTTTAAATGCCTTTCCCACCTATTTATTTAACTGATCTATCTGTTTACAATGACTGTCAGAACTTGTGTAATTGCTATTACTAGATACAGAGAAAAATCGAGGATGAAAAAAATAAATACTTGGAGCCAGAGAGATAGCATGGAGGTAAGGCAAATATTGCTTTGCATGCAGAAGGACGGTGGTTCAAATCCCGGCATCCCATATGGTCCCCCATGCCTGCCAGGAGCAATTTCTGAGTGTAGAGCCTGGAGTAATCCCTGAGTGTTGCTGGGTCTGACTCCCCCCAAAAAAATAAAAAATAAAAAATACATACTTAAAAAAAACATAACTGTAAAATATTAGTACCTTTTGAATCTGTTTTTGCAAAAAGAATAATTTTTATTAAATTTCCAATTCTATCTTTAATGTTATTTAAAAGGATATATTGCTTATAAATGTAATAGACTAAATTAGAAAAATTACAAGCTGATTAGGAAGTATTTTTGAATTGGTAAATTCAAGCTTACAGAGATTAGGGAAAGTAGATTGGAAATTTAAAAGTATGTTTTTTATTACTTTATTTAAACACTGGTTTACAAAGTTAGTCATAATACAATGGATTATGGTATTTGGTGCACCATGGATTATGGAATATTTCTGGCATTCAATTTCCAGCATCAAGGCTACCACTAGTGTAACATTCCCTCCACCTTTATTCTTAGTTCCAAACCCACTCGTCCTGTCCCATTGGCAGGTACAAAATAACTATTTTGTAATATTTCTTGTTACAACTAAATGGCTAATGGAATTTTGAAAAATGAGGGTGCGAGAGCTATCACAGCAACAGGGTGTTTGTCTTGCATATGGCCGATCCAGGAGGGACCCAATTCGATTCTTGGTATCCCAAATGGTCCCACAGCCTTCAGGGGTGATTTCTGAGTGAATAGCCTGGAGTAATCCCTGAGCACCACTGGATGTGGCTGAAAAACCAATCAATCAATCTATCAATACAAGAAAAATATTTCAGTAAAAGAAAATTTGTGAAAATTATTCTTACAATGAGGTCATGAAGTCATTGAAGGCTTTCTACGCTATTGGTTACTAGTTGAGTCATCTGTGCTATTTTATTTATTGAGATTTTGTTTATTGAATTATTTTGTTTGTTGGCTTTTATGCTATTTTCCATCTAATTTGCTGTACTCTTAATGGGATGTCAGTATTAAGGAATTTGGAGGTATTATGCACACCAGGAATTCCAAGATCTGTAAAACCGGTCCTTTTAACTTACATGGTAGTGGCTGTAACTAATAGGGCTTATGGAAATATAGGGAATTGCCAGCCCCCACTCCAGAAGTTTCAGAGTTTTCAGCTCCCCAAAACCCAATCTACCTGGAATTTTTGTAGGTTTGGCGTCTGCCAAAATTAGTCATGGAGCAGTGAAAGTTTGCCATTGGCATAGAAGAGGCTGTGGGATGTGGTGAGTGCAGCTGCTGTGGCTTCTGCAAGAGGACACCCCAGAATTAAGAATATGTAAATTGAAGTTTAAGAATGTATCCCTAGAGTTCAGAGAAGATTAAGCATTCAAACTGCATGAGAAAAGATGAATTCCAAAGAGAGAGGAAATAAAATATGTGGCAAAAGAAATATTCTATGATATAAAGAGTACATATTTCTACTTGAAAACCAAACTGTTTCAATAAAACTCAAATCACCAAAAAATGACCTAAAATTCATGTCTGAATCAACTAATATCACAATATCACAATATCTTATAAGTTAGCACTTTATTCTCTTAAAAGACTCAACAGTTTTATGAATGACTTGCATCAAACTGTGAAAAATGGAATTGCACTCTCTTTTAAAAAATATTTTTTAGGGGCCCGGGAGATAGCATGGAGGTAAGGCATTTGCCTTTCATGCAAAAGGTCATCGGTTCGAATCCCGGTGCCCCATATGGTCCCCTGTGCCTGCCAGGAGCAATTTCTGAGCATGGAGCCAGGAGTAACCCCTGAGCACTGCCGGGTTGTGACCCAAAAACCAAAAAAAAAAAAAATATATTTTTTAGCTACTGTGATTAACAATACTGTTAACAATGATTGATTCATATATTGATTCATAATTCCAACACCACTTTTTTTAAGTACACTTTTCTAGGAGCTGGAGAGATGGTACATTGGATAGGGCACTAACACTGCACATGGCAAACCTAGGTTCAAGTGTTGATATCACATATGGTCCCCTGAACCTGCAAGGAGTCATTCTAAGGGCAGAGTGTGTGGCCCCCAAATCAAAAAATAAAGTATACTTTTTCACTGGGATCAGGAAATAGTACAATGGTTAGAACCCATGCCTAGCATATTCCTGACCTAGGTTCAATCCCTGCCATCATGTCCTTCCTCAGCATCACTGGTTGTAGCCCTGAATCCCCAAGCAATGTGAGGGTAGCCTAGCTTATCCTTATATAGCAGGACTTGAGTGGCTCCTCATCCCTAGGTTCTTGCATTGAACTGCTGGCCCAGTTGTCTGAGAATCACAGTGGAGCTCCTGAGACTACTGTGTACCACTTGTGAACCCCCTTTTCCTCTACATGCCCTCCACCCCAATATTGCAGACTACAGATATAGCTCTTTAGAAGAATACTTGTCTTGCCTGTATTAATCCTTTAGTTCAATTCCTGCAACTACACAAAGTAATAACAACAATAAAGTCGTTACCATAGGATTCAGAAAGTATACTTTCTAATCTTCCCTCTTTTATTTTTGCTCTTTGTTCATTAGTAAAATTTGTTTATAGTTTTGGATAAAAATATCTCAGTAAATAAAGTAACATAGAGTAAACATCTCTCATCTGAGGAAAATTGGGACCTAAGAAAATATGCATGAATCTTCATTTGTACAAAATACTCAAGAAGGATAAAAAGTACAAGAATAGGGGCTAAAGAAATAGCACAATGGATGAGGAAATTTTGCCTTGCACACAGATGACCAGATTTGATCCTGACCATCACTAGGAGTCATGCCTGAGCACATCGTTAGAAATAATTACAGAGAAGCTCTGGATGTCTCCACAAAATCAAAAATATAAAAACAAGAATCACTTATTAGAGAGAGTAGAGAGGCCCAGAAAGAAAAGGGGATTGAAATGGAGATAGACTGGATAGAATAAAAGAGGAAATGTTATTCTCCACATATGACTTTTTGTATATTTATGACTATGATAGTATTTTTATATAACCCTGAATAGCTGAATAATATCAAACAGAATGAGATAATAACCCAAGGTGAATATGAATCTGACCCTTTTACAAATTAGTGTTATAATCTACTGAGTCGATAAAAAAAACTATATTAGTATATTTGGATCTGTGTTTTTACTTAAATATATTGAAAGAATAAAGAACAAGCTGTAAATTACCCAAGCATATTGTAAAGACTTTTTTGGGTAACAGAAAATAAATCTATACCTAACCACACATATCTTATAAGTAAATTAGCGATTGGTGAGATTCTGGATCTGATGACATTGAACAAATTAGTAAAAGTAATAAGGGCAAGGTTATTAACTGTTACTGAAAGAAATTGTTAGTCTTATCACTTTCATTATGTCATAAACAGCTAATGAATTCAGTGCCAAAGTCTCTTTTTCAGGATGGGGCACAGCTCCAGTCCTGCTGGGTTTTGGTGCATTTGGCCAGCAGAGGTGTCTGGGCAAGGAGCCAAATAAGGCTTTTTCCCATCCCTGGCTATTTTCCACTCACACAAAGCAGGAAAACCTAACCAAAGCTTTTCTGTTTCTTAATGGTCTCTCAAAGCCCAGCTTTCTTCATCAGGTCTTTAGGCCACCACCTTGACACTGGGTAGTTATAAAAGCCACCAGTGCTTCACCATTTTGCCAAAATTGCCACTTGCCTTCTCAGGTTGCTTCTGTTTCTTCCACTCCAGTATTTGTGTTAACTTGGGTGGGAGGAATAAACTAGTTTTTCGTGAACCAAGCTGTTTGTGCATTCCTTTCAAATTACAGATCCTGAAACCACCAGCTGTGAAAATTCTCTTTCTGACAAAATTTATAAATTGACAGAAAGGATAGAAGGCTGGACTAAGTTCTGTGGTATTGGGTGGAAATCAATTATGTCAGTGTATGCTCATTGATGATTAATGAACATACACATATGCACACATGTAAACTAGATATGTGTCTTACCTAACTCTGTCTTTTACTCCTCCCCCTAAGTCTTGAGGGGGAAAAACAGGAAATAAAAAGGAGCCTGTAATTCTTGAATATATTAGTGATTGAAGGTACAGAATGGAGAAAGAACAAGATGACTTTAGAAAAATCTTTGGGTATACTGAAAAGGAATCTTCTCAAAAGCAATGGAGAGCTCTTCATATAGTTTTTCATCAAGTCTGATTTAGACATTAGTTTCACTTACCAGTGAGGATTTCTTTTTAGCCCATTATAGTCAACGCTAATTATTTCTGGTTATCTTAAACTAGGTTGTTCTCACTTGTATGAAGTAGTAAAATAATGCCCATTTGACTCAAGATTTAATTTCTTAGCATCTATTCAGCGAAAACAAAAACATGAGTTCCAAAAGATACATATACATTATTCATTGCAGTACTGTTCATAATAACCATGATCTAGAAACAGAAATGTCCAAAGACACATGAATTTGTAAAGAATTGAACAACATACTGATAATTGGTTATAAAATAATAGATTAAATATTGCCTTTTGCTACTACTCAGATGGAACTAGAGGATGTGGATGTCATTTTAAGTGAAATAAGTCAGATGCTCTTACCTGGGGTATATATAAAGAAAAAAGTGGATGGTGTCCAGTATAAATAAACCCTTGGACTCTGACAATGACTAATGCTTCTGTGACTTAATGGGTGGAAAGGGACTAAAGTATAAGGAAGAAAAATGTGGGCTAGAAGTAATAGAAGAACAATTATGGAGGTCTCGGGCACTTTGGTGGTAGAAATGCAGTAAAATTGTATCCCAAAGCATTAATACTATTATAACCATATTACCTCAATAATAGCAATAGTCATATATATATACATATATATATACATATATATATATATATGATTGAAGACCTGAGGAGACAGATCAATGACTGAAGTTCATTATTTGAGTACAGAAAGACACATGGTTCTCAAAGCATTGCTCAGAGCACTGAGCTGTGAATATCTCTTTAGCACTGCTAGGTATAGCACCAAACTTTTTGTTTTGTTTTGGGGCCACATTCGGTGGCCCTCAGGGGTTACTCCTGGCTATGAGTTTGGAAATTGCTCCTGGCTTGAGGGAACCATGTGGGACACCAGGAGATGGAACCGTGGTCTGTCCTAGGTTAGTGAGTGCAAGGCAAACACCCTACCACTTGTGCCACTACTCTGGCCCCTCTAGCACCAAACTTAAATAAATAAATTTAATTTTTAAGAAAGTGAATGAAAGACTGGTTATGTAACTCAGTGATAGAATAGCTTTGCAGGTATATAGCCTTTGGTTCAATCCTTAGCAACACACACACACACACACACACACACACACACACACACACACACACAGAGTGATTAAGGCTTTAGTGAAAGAACAAACCAGAAGGGAATTTCTCAAGCACAATAATCTTAATGATTCATATAAGACACAATAGTCATAGGTTATGCTTTATAAAATAAAACACTATGTATTTCATATTGGTATAATAATTTAATTACATGTGAAAGAGACAAGTTGATCTTTCTTACAGGTAGAATTCCAGTGACTAGGTATAGAAGGAATGCTGAAATTAGAAAATCATCATTTGGTAACATTATCCTTCAGTAATATATATGTATGTATATACTTATATATTTTGGGGGTGCACAACAGTGATGATCAGGGATTACTCCTGACTATGCACTCAGAAATTGTTCCTGTATCAGGGGACCATATGGGAAACCAGGGATCGAACTCATGTCGATCCTGGGTCAACTGCATGTAAGGCAAACATCCTACCGAGGTACTTTTACTCTGGCCCCCCAGTAATAATTTTTGCATCAAAATTGCACATGGAGGGGTCGGAGAGATAGCATGGGGGTAAGGAGTTTGCCTTTCATGCAGAAGGTCATTGGTTCAAATCCCGGCATCTCATATGGTCCCCCGTGCCTACCAGGAGCGATTTCTGAGCGTGGAGCCAGGAGTAACCCCTGAACACTGCCAGGTGTGACCCAAAAACCAAAAAAAAAAAATTGCACATGGGACATTCTTCAGAATAAACCACATGCTGTTTTGTTCTATATATTAGGACATATGCAGAGAAAGCATTTGAGGAGTTTCTGTGCCAATTTATGATAAAACAAGATGGGAATTGTTCTTTTTTGTTGTTTGTTTGTTTGTTTGTGGTTTTCGGGTCACACCTGGCAGTGCTCAGGGGTTACTCCTGGCTCCATGCTCAGAAATTGCTCCTGGCAGGCACAGGGGACCATATGGGGCACCGGGATTCAAACCAATGACCTTTTGCATGAAAGGCAAAAGCCTTACCTCCATGCTATCTCTCGGGCCCCACAAGATGGGAATTGAAAGAACTTTCCTCAGTATAGTCAAAGCTATTTGATCACAAACCCATGGCAAACACCATACTAAATGGGGAAAAACTAAAAGCTTGTACTCTAAAACATGGTACAAGACAAGGCTGCCCTCTTTCACCACTTTTATTTAATAAAGCACTGGAAGTTCTTGCCATAGCAATTAGGCAAGAAAAAGATATCAAGGGCATACAGATAGGAAAGGAAGAAGTTAGGCCCTCATTGTTTATAGATGCCATGCTTCTATGCTTAGAAAACCCTAGAGACTACCAAAAAGCTTTTTAGAAACAACAGATTTATATAGTAAAGTGGCAAGCTACAAAATTAATGCAAAAATCAATGGCCTTTTTTGGGGTTTTGGGTCACACCAGGCAGTGCTCAGGGGAAACTCCTGGCTCCATGCTCAGAAATCGCTCCTGGCAGGCACTGGGGACCATATGGGAAGCCAGATTCGAACTTATGACCTTCTGCATGAAAGGCAAATGCCTTACCTCCATGCTATCTCTCCGGCCCCACAATGACCTTCTTATGAACAAATAATGATAGAAATGAAATGAACATTAAGAAACAATCCCATTGACATTAGTGCTACACAAACTCAAATACCTTGGAGTCAACTTAACTAGGGAAGTGCACCGGTGAAGGGGGTGTTCTTTACATGACTGAAACCTAACTATAATCATATTTGTAATCAAAGCTTTTTTTTTTTTTGGTTTTTGGGCCACACCCAGTGACGCTCAGGGGTTACTCCTGGCTATGCGCTCAGAAGTCGCCCCTGGCTGGCCTGGGGGACCATATGGGGCACGGGGGATCGTACCGCGGTCCGTCCAAGGTTAGCATGGTAAGGCAAGCACCTTACCTTCAGCGCCACCGCCCGGCCCCGTAATCAAAGCTTTTAAATAAAGATATTAATATAAAAAAGAAGTGAAGGACCTATACAAAGAAAGCTACAAACACAGCTTCAAGAAATAAAAGAGGACACAGAAAATGGAAACATATACCCTGCTCATAGACTGGGAGAATTAAAATAATCAAAATGGTAATATTTCCAAAGAAGTGTATAGGTTTAATGCAATCCCTGTAAGAATACCCATAAAATTTTTTCAAAGAAATGGATCTATTAAATACACCTGAAATTCATATTAACAATAAGTCTCCATGAATAGCTAGAGAAATTCTTGGGAAAAAGAAGATAGGAGACATCACTTTTCCTAACTCTAAGTTGTTCTGTAAGACAATAGTCATTAAAATGGCATGGTATTGGAATAGACTGACCCTCCAATCAATATTGAATTTTCTGAGACTGACACCTAGGTATATGTATATATACACTACATAAAATACATACATATAATACATATATGCTCAGGTATATATATTGGTAAAGTGGGAAGAAATATGAAACGAAGTAAGGATAACATCTTTAACATGTGGTGTTGGGAAAACTGGTAACTACATGAAAAAAAGTGAATTCAGACTCCTTTTTAATGCACAAAAGTCAAATAAAAATGGATTAAAGACCTTGATATCAAATTTGAAACCATAAGGTACATAGAGGAAAATGTAGGTAGAACACTCCATGACATTGAAACTAAAGGTATCTTCAAGGATGATAAGGTACATAGAGGAAAATGTAGGTAGAACACTCCATGACATTGAAACTAAAGGTATCTTCAAGTATGAAACATCACTAGTTAAATAAGTGGAAGCAAAGATAAACAAATGTGACTACATTAACCTGAGAAGCTTCTGCACCTTAAAGGGAATAGTTACTAGGATACAAAGGCTAGTCACAGAATGGGAGAAACTATTCACCCAATACCCAATACCCATATACCCATCAGATAAGGGTTTAATATGTAAGATACACAAGGTACTGACAGAAAGTAACAAGGAAAAATATCTAACCACATCACAATATGTAGAGAAGAAATGAATAGATACTCCCTCAAAGAAGAAATACAGAAATTCATAGGCCAAAAGGCATATGAAGAAAATGCACCTATCATAATCATCAGGAAGATGCAAAACAAAAAAAAATGAGGCACCATCTCACACCACAGAGAATGGCACACATCACAAAAAAACAAGAACAATCAGTGCTGATGGAGTTGTGAGGAGAAAGGAACTCTCATTCATGGATGGTGGAATACCGTCTAGTCCAGCCTTTTTGAAAACAATATGGAGATTCCTCAAAAAAACTGAACATTGAGCTCCCATATGATCCAGATAATCCACTCCTACGGATATACCCTAGGAACACAAAAACACAATACATACAATACAAAAATGCCTTCTGCACACCTATATTCATTGCTATGTACAATAGCCAGAATATGGAAACAACTTGGAAGCCCTTCACCATATGAGTGACTAAAGAAACGGTGGTACATATACACAATGGAATATTATGTAGCCCTCTGGAGATGAAGTCATGAAATTTTCCTATACATGGACCAACATGGAAACTATTATGCTGAGTGAAATAAATCAGTGATCAGATAGAGAGAGAGAGAGATAGACACAGAATAGACTCACTCATCTTTGGGATTTAAGAAAATAAGACTGTATTGTAATAATACCCAGAGACAATAGAGACAAGGGCTGGAAGGACCGCCCTACAATATGAAGCTTGATATGAAGCTTACCACAGTGAGTGGTGAGTGCATTTAGATAAATAACTACATTGATAACTATCATGACAATGGTAGTGAGTGAGAAAAATAGAAAACCTGTCTCTAATACAAGTAGAGAGTAGGGGGAGAAGGGTTGATGCGGGAGGCATTGGTGGTGGGAAGGTTGCATTGGTGAAGTGGGACAGTGTTATCTTTTTATGATTAAAACCCAACTACAAACGTGTATGCAATCGTAGTACTTAAAGATATTATTTTAAAACAATTTTAATTAAAAAATAAAACTACGGTAATCTAAAAAATAAAACTCAATTGTGAACAACTTCTAATCATGGTGTTAAATAAAGTAATTAATAAAATAGAATAAATAAGACATTGCTCTTGGTTCCTCTGAGATGCATTCTTCTTATTCTAACATTGATATCAGTTTTTACAAATATTTTTAAATGTTTCTGTATTTTTTTTAATTTTTATTTTGACCATATTGACTTACAAATCTTTCACAGTAGTATTTTAGGTACATATTAACATTGAATCAGGGGAATACCCATCACCAAATTTGTCATTCCCCCACCATCGTTCCCTTCCTGCCAGCCATATCCCCAACGATCACCCCCTGGTCTGCTAGAGTAAGTGGTCCCCTCTGTGTCTAGCTTACTATTAGTGATCATATATCTGTTTGGTCCTGGTACCCTCCCTTGTTTCCCCCTCTATTTGAGAGGCGGAGCTAGATAGTTGCAGTTAGGTGGTTTTGTTTGAAGGAAAGAAAAGCAATAGAATGGGGTAAAACAATCAAATAAGTTGAAGATGGGTGGAGTCCTTCTAGAGGTTTTCAACCTCAGTTTGAGAGAGGACAGGAAAAAGGTAATTGAAACACTGCAACAATACAGAAAGAAATATCAAATAAAATATCCAGTGAGCACTATAGCAATAAAAACAAGCACCACCCAATAGTCTCGGTCCTGAAATCAAATCATGCCGAATTGCAAAAAGAAAGAAAAAGATAAAAATAAAATAAAATAAAATTGGAGACATCAACTTCAATATCTACACCAAAATAAAGAAGTTAAAAAAAATCAATCATGCTTCTGTATTTTTACAATTGTTTCTACACACTTAAAAATACGTAGGATATGAGCAAGTAAGAAGTGTACTTTCCAAGTTGTCTGTTCTGTGCTGAAAATTCTGGAGCCTTCTCAGAATGGGGGTAAGTGGACTCCCCTCTCTACTTAAACCACACTCAACACACTCGACAGAAACTGCCTAGCTCCACAAATTAACCTTATCAAATTGCTTAGCCCCCAAATTTGTTCCACATCTATAGATTCTGGACTGGTTACCCACACACAGCTGCATGATACCTCAAAATTCCATAGTAGTGTCAGCCCAGGAGGATCACAAAACATCTAATGGGAAAGTTGTAGAGAGGACCACCAAACTAAACGAGTCTAAACAATAACACAGATTGTTCCACTAGCACCAATGACAGCCCATTAAATTCTCAGACACTGACTTTAAAACATAATTGAGATATATAACAATCATTAAAGCTAACCCTTTTATTGATCTAAGCTTTGATTATTCTATTTGCCAATTTGTGCTGCTATAAAAAATCCGAAGTAAATTTTTTAAAATATATATTTATTTATTTATTTGTTTATTTTGGAGGCCACACCCGGCAGTGCTCAGGAGTTACTCCTGGCTCTGTGCTCAGAAATCGCTCCTGGCAGGCTCAAGGGACCATATGGGATGCTAGGGATTGAACCTGGATCCTTCCCGACTTCTTCACATGCAAGGCAAATGCTCCCTCTACCACTGTGCTATCTCTTTGGCCCCTGAAGTAAATTTTTGTGCGTGCAAGTGGGCAAGCTATGGTGGTGTGTGGGGAAATGGCAGACTGGAGATAAAGGCACATTCATGGTGTGCTTAGGTGTGCTTAGTGTTTGGATATTTAATGCCTGAAAAAAAAAACTATTATTAACAACGTGGTAATTCACACATTTAAAATATCATACTAATCAATTGTACAATAAAATATGATTAAAGTATTTAAAACGTGGCACAAAGAGATAGTATGAGGTATGATTTCTGCATTGTTTGTGCCTGATACATGCTGATCCCCAGCCATGTGCTCACCCAAATACTGTCAGGAATGACCTCTGAGCACAGAGCCAGGAGTAATCTCTGAGCATTGCTTGCTGCAATCAACCCTCCCCAAATATTTAAGCCACTTACAATTAATAACTTGTATTCAAAGATGTTATGTAAAAGTTAAAAAGACAAACTTCAGTCTTAGAGATTGTATTTCTAACACATGTAACTGACATTTAATGTTCAGAGTGATAGTCTTATAAATTCATACATCAAAAGCATCTAAAAAGAAAGTAAGACATGAGATTGGATTTTACAGGAAGAAGACATAATTAATAAACCTATGAGAACATATTCAATTTTATCACCAAAAAATCCATCGAAGTGATGATAGTCTTTACTTCTAAAAAAGTGTGATCACGGGGCCCGGGATATAGCATGGAGGTAAGGCGTTTACCTTTCATGCAAAAGGTCTTCGGTTCGAATCCCGGTGCCCCATATGGTCCCCCATGCCTGCCGGGGCAATTTCTGAGCATGGAGCCAGGAGTAACCCCTGAGCACTGCCGGGTGTGACCCAAAAACCAAAAAAAAAAAAAAAAAAGTGTGATCACAATAAAAGCTACAACTGGTGTGTGTGTGTGTGTGTGTGTGTGTGTGTGTGTGTGTATCTGCGGTAATATTATATTTTGGGTGGTATTCATTACATTTTTTACTATTATTAAATTGAGCTGTCTACTATTTCAAGATATAAATTACATATTCACAAAACATATTTTAAAGTTTTCCTGTTTCTTTTTCTTTATATCAACATGTGTGACATTGGTTATGTGTTTCTTAAATCTGGAAACCATTTTCTGTCCTTCAGGTAATTTTACATTTCTTTTAGGCTTATCTCTTTCTCGCTATATTATCGTACACTTTTCTCAGAAAATAACTTCATCAGCAACACTGACTTGCACTTGGAAGGAAGTGCCACTGCCCCCCTAAAACAGTAACAACGTCAGAATTGGAAGATTATAAATTCTGATACCTCAACTCAAACTACTGTGTAACCAACTGTACATGTGTCTGAAATAAAGCACTCTTATCTTTCCCACCTCCACCTCACTCTCATTTTTCTTGATCCAGTCTGTCCTGAATACTCTATTTGCATCATGGAACAGCAGCCTTGACTTTGATGGACTCAAAAGATCTGATTAAACTGAATTCTTCAAAAGCCAGGGGCCCGGGAGATAGCATGGAGGTAAAGCGTTTGCTTTCATGCAAAAGGTCATCGGTTCGAATCCCGGTGCCCCATATGGTCCCCCGTGCCTGCCAGGAGCAACTTCTGAGCATGGAGCCAGGAGTAACCCCTGAGCGCTGCCGGGTGGGACCCAAAAAACAAACAAAACCAAAAGCCAGTTTTTAACCACTAGGGTCAGAGCATTAGCACAGCAGTCGGGTTTTTGCCTTGCACATGGCTGAGTTGGAGCAGACCTGGGTTCTATCCCTGGTATGGTATGGTCCCTTGAGCCTGCCAGAAATGATTTCTAAGCACAGAA
>PVKC010003326.1:0-39512 GCA_004027635.1 Crocidura indochinensis
AAAGAAAGAAAGAAAGAAAGAAAGAAAGAAAGAAAGAAAGAAAGAAAGAGAAAGAAAAAGTCAATACCCTGATCTGGTTTGCTTTACTTTTCCATCTCCTTTCCCTTTTACTTTTATGTTCTAGGATAGACAAGAAGGACATAGAAATTTTAAACTTAGCTCTGGTTATCCACTCAATATGGGTCAGGAGGTCATTTGCTTCTAACAAGTCTTTCTTGTTTAGGTTTCTTTTTTTTTTCCATTTTCTGTTTGGCCTATAGTAGATACTCTGTCTCACCCTCAAACTCTGCCAGCCTGTCTGCATGTCTTTTCAAAGAGGCACATGGACTGGAAGAAAATATTTCCCACCACTCATCTGACAAAGGGTCAATTTTAAAGTTATATAAAGCATTTGAAAAACTTAACAACAACCACAAAGAATTAATTAACCTCATTGAAAAATAGTTAGAAGGGGCTGGAGCAATAACATAGCGAGGAGGGTGCTTGCCTTGCATGCCCTTGATGTGAGTTCAAACCCTAGCACTCCATAAAGTCCCTAAACATGGGAGGAGTGATTCCTGAACGCAGAGCCAAAAGTAACCCCTGAGCATTAGCTCAAAAAGGAGGAGAGGGGTAACAGAAGATATGAACAGATTCTTCCTCAAAAAAGAAATACAGATGGTAGTACGTGTATAAAAAATGTTTTGCAGCACTGATCAGCAAGAAAATGCAAGTAAAAACAGCAAGATATCACCTCATACCTGTGAGAATGGCATACCTCAAAAACAATGACAACAACTACTGTTGGCGGGAATTTGGGAAAAAAGGAAACCATATCTACTGAATAAACAATTTTGACACATCTTAAAAAGGTCGAATTGGTCAACCATTTTTGGAGAGCAATATGGACACATCTCAAAAAATTAATATTGATCTTCTATAAGACTCAAAAATTCCACTTCTGGAAATCTATCTTCTAGGCCAAAAAACTATTTATAAAAAAACATTTGCTTTCTTATGTTCATCGCAACACTATTCACAAGAGCCGAAACCTGGAAACAACCCATGTCCAGGAACAGATGGCTGGATTAAGAAACTGTTATGCATACACACAGTGTAAATACTATTTGATTATAAGAAAAGATGAAATCATCGAGTTTTGCACTGTGTGGATGGAAATAGAGGGTATCATGTTCAGTGAAATCAGCCAGAAGGAGAGGAACAGACATCATTCTACATGGGATTTAAAGATAGATTGTAAGAGAACATTAAATAGCCCAAAGCATGGGAATCTAAGACATGGTCTAGTAGAGTGGTGGTGTCAAGGCAGGGGGTGTGGAAAGGAGGCCCCAGACAATGGTAGAGGGGATTAACACTCTGTGCTCAGAAGTCACTCATGGCAGGCTCAGGGAACCATATAGGATGCTCGAGGGTCTGACTTGGGTAGGCCATGTGCAAGGCAAATACTCTCCCCGTTGTGCTATAGCCCTGGCACTGAAATTTGAAACTCTTGTATGGGTATGTGAAAGCATTGTTTGCACAAGACCTTACTGACATTTAGTTAATCACAGTGACTAGATTTTTTAAATTAAATTATAAAATGAGAAAGGCAGCTATTGTCTCCAAATACAGTGTGGGCTTTCTTGTCTTGGTGAAGCTTCCATAATTTTGTTTCCTGTTTCTTAGTTATTTCCAAGTAAACCAAACTGAATCCCTCTGTCTCCTCCAGACTTCTAATTCTTCAGTAATGTCTGCTATTCCCCTCTCTTCATTGGTTCCAGTGCTCCTTTCAGCTTCTTCCATTTCCTCTTTCAAATCCTATATCTAAATCTCGAGCAAAACATAATTCTGACTCTTCACTAAGCAATTGTGTATTTTATATTTGAGAGCTTTATTGGATCTTTAGTAATTTTTTTTGCAGCAAAGAAAATTAGCATAACAATATTGGTTCCCATTTTGTAGTTTGAAAAGGTAGAATACACGGGAATTTAAAGTATGCTTCTGTGTCCGGTGAAATAGTACAGAAAGTGAGGTACATGGCTTACATATTGCTGAACCTGGGTGTACCACATGTCATCCCCTAAGCACTGTCAAGAGTGATGCCTGATAAAGAATCAGGAATAAGCCCTGAGCAGTGTCAGGTTTGGCCTCAAAACTAAACAGAAAATGAATAGGTTTGTGTTTCAAATAAATACCTAGTCCTAAATTAAGATGTGTAGTTCCTCCAAATTTCATAGACCTTGTTAATCAGCAACATCATTAAATGATGTACATGAAGGGAAATCTTAGTAGAAAGAGCTTTCCAAAGGAAGAGGAAATATTATTCATTTAACAAGAAAATGTTCTATTGCCCGCAGGTTTGGGCCATCTTCAATAGTGTTGTTTAGGGAGTGTTTGGAAGATCATATGTAGTGCCAGGGATCAAACCCAAGTCAGTCACAGACAAGAAAGTGCTTTTCCAGCTGTATTTTTTTTCCCACTCAACCAGATACAGATTACTGAAAAATACAGTTTACTGAAAATGAACGAGATTTATATGTGATAAACTCACTTCTCTGGACTTCACTATCTTTTTTATTATATCTTTATTTAAGCACCATGATTACAAACAAAATTGTAGCTGGGTACATAAAAAGAACAACCCACTTCACCAGTGCAACATTACCACAACCAATGCCCCCCCCAACTTCCTTTCTCCCCCACCTCCTGCCTGTATTCGAAACAGGCATTCTTCTACTTCTCTCACTCACTACCATTGTCATGAAAATTGTTAGTGTAGTAATTTCTCTGACTGCACTCACCACTCTTTGTGGACTTCACTGTCTTAACAACTGAAAGCTTGAGAAAAATATCCCCCAAAAATGGAATAAGTATCTCCAACTTCAAGAAATTTACTCATAATAAGCAATAAATACCAGGATGCCTGAGAGATAGTACAGTAGGGAATGTGTTTTATTTGAACACAACTTACCTGGGTTTAATCTTAGGTATTTCTGAGCCTGTCAGAAGTTATTCCTGAGTACAGAGCCAGGAGTAGCCCCTGAGCACAAAACAAAACAACCCCCAAATAAAAAATTATAACAAAATAAAATAAAATGTATACACTGGGCCAGAGAAATAATACAGGGTTAAAGCACATATCTTGCAGCTAATCTCATTATATTTTCTATACCATATGATCCTCACGAGTATTACCATGTATAACCCTGGAGGTCCCTGAGTTCTGCCTTTTCCAAAGACCTAGCCCAGGTAATCCAAGCACTACAGAACCTGAGCAGTTGCAGATCTTCAAAACCTTGTGTTGACTTCTGCCTGCTTAAGAATCCCTGGGGATCTAAAACTGACCTAGGAGGATCCTTCCTTTCTTCCATTAAAATAAATAAAATATATACATAATTCAAGCAAACTTGGTTACTTGATTTCTCCTGTAAAGAAGTGAGCCCAGGTTACAGATTAGAAGTTAACGGATTAGAATTGTTAGTGAGATGGGGACTACTAAAATCTATTTTATACCATTAGAGACAGAATCATTAGACAAAGGATAGTGATAAGAACTCTGAGAACCCAAGATTATTCTAGTGTAGAAACAAATAGCTCTACAAATCTTGATAGCATCAACAACTTAAAAGTACAGTGAAACCATAAATTTTCATTTACTCCTTAATTAGGCATAGGTTAGATTAGAATAAAATCTATTTTAGAATATATTTTCCTCTTCATCAATAAGTGTACCATCGTTAACATAAATTTCTCAGGATTTTACAAACAACTAGACTGTCACATTTGTAGAGAATTGGTGACAGAGAAGGTGTTAAAACTTATGGCTTATAGACAAATAAACCTGGTCCCCTCCAACTTGTTATCATTGGATTCAATCCTTTTATTTCAAAAAATGATCATTGAACCTCCTAAAATATTTCCTTAGGAATCATCTTTAGAGAATTGACTTTATCATCTCAAGTAAGATAAACTATTTTTTAATTTAGTCAAAGTTAAGTTTGAAGACATTTCTGCAGAATATAGAGATAATATATTAGAACGGATGCTTAATCAGTTGGAAATTAATTTTGCATCACGTAATATAGGCCCACAGAGAACTGAAAACTAGCTTTCTTATTTGGCTCGAAATGCTTCCAAAGGTTATTATCAGAATGAGGTTCCAAAATGATTTTAATTAATTTTTAAATGACTGAAATAAATCATTCCGAAGGAAATATCTGTCTATATGTATGCATGATAAATTATATTTTCTTTAATAAACTTATTACTTCGTCATATATATATAAAAAGTCACATGGTTATAAAACATAAATAGTTCTCCATTAGCAAGTAATGTTTTGGGGGGTTACTTTGTTGGTCATACCTGGCAGCACTCAGGGATTACTCCTGGCTCTGTGCTCAGATATTACTCCTGGTAGGCTTGGGAAATTAAATTCAGGTCAGATGCATGCAAGGCAAACACCCTACCTATGTTACTGTTTCAGCCCTGTAAATAATGTTTTGAGGATATAGGAAGAGAATTACAAAACAGATTTTTGGCATAATCAGCTTCTAATGCTAAAAATTGTTGACTTGAAAATTTCTAAGACTAATATCCATAACCAGGTGTCACATACTATGTTTACTACTTATAGGTTTAATTATATTAGCCCAAAACTTGTCAGGAGAATAAGTGAAAAAAAATTTATGTCAGAGGTTTTGCATAATGCCCAATTTACAACAAGCATTTGACAAATTAGCTACTTTTTCATCTTCATGATAAGGAAGTTTAGGTTTACAAATTAATTTTTCCTCAAGTCACACAATTCTATTATCACAGACCTTTTCAGCCTCTGTCTATGATGTAGTGACTGAATAAAGGTATCAGATATGTAAATAATGTGCCAGTTCACTGGTCATAGATCAACATAAAAGATACACAAAGGGATTTGATATATGATGACCCAAAGCTCTATAACTATTTTCCAAAGTTAGCAAACCACCAGGCCTTTCTCATTCTCACCTTCAACTTCATCTGATTTATTTCTAATTATTTCCTCTTAGGAGAAAGGATATTAATTATATAAATGAATGGTTGAGAGTAGAGAAGTTTTAACTTTGCTAATTAGAGCAATAACATATAAATTCATCCTCATTGCATAAACTCAATAATTACATTTGTATCTGAACTCTTGGTTATTACACATAATCTTTGTTCCTTCCTCGGGGGGTAATCACTATTATTAGTTTTATCCTTCCAGACAGATTTCTAAGTAACATACTTAGAGCTTATGTAATATCTTTTTTACTAAGGGAAACAAAATATTGTACATGTGTGCTTATATTTCTATGATTTATATTTTACCCACTAATAATACATTGTATATTTTTCTAGTTTAGCTCACACATGTATTATTTCATTTGAAGATTAGCTATGACTAGCTACTTCTTTGGGGGGGAGTTAAGCCACATTCAGCAGTGCTCAGGGGTTACTTCTGCATGCAGAAATCATCCTTGCACGCTCAAGGGACAATATGGGATACCGGGGATTGAACCCAGGTCCTTCCCAGGTTGGCTACATGCAAGGCATATATGCCTTACCACTGTGCTACCATGCTGGTCCTACTTAGCTACTTCTTTTTTTTTTTTTTGGTTTTTGGGCCACACCCAGTGACACTCAGGGGTTACTCCTGGCTATTTGCTCAGAAGTCGCTCCTGGCAGGCACGGGGGACCATATGGGAACCGGGGGATCGAACCGTGGTCCATCCTAGGCAAGGCAGCAGGCACCTTACCTCCTGCGCCACCTCCCGGCTCCCACTTAGCTACTTCTTAATTTAAATTGTATATAGTTTATTTATTGGATCCTCCCAATATTTTGCTATTTTCAAATAAGTTTTTACATATATGTGTATATATATGTATAAATATTCTCATTACACATATTACTCCAGAGTAGAGAATAGTTAGATGAGGTAGAGATGTGTGCTTAACATGCATAACCTTGCCTTTGCCCTGAAATAGTAATGTCAGGTTATTACTTATCTAAATTATGTCTATTCATATTAGATTATTTTTAAGTTATTCTTAATCTGAAAGAACAGATTAATAGAATATTTTTTTAAAATATATATATCCTTAAAATTAAGGATAGCATCTTTCAATTCTGAGAATCTTTAAATGACCAGTGAACCAAATAAAAGGCTTACATGTGTCCTTTGCTTATTTTTATTAGCTTGGTTATGTAACATTTAATCAAAATTTTCTTTTTATATTCTTGATAACTTCTCTAGTAACTGAAAATATTTATTCCATATTATAACTGTTTATCCCAATTTTAATTATGCTGATAATTTGCCATACAGATGCTTAAAATTTTGCTGTAGCCAGGCTTACAAAGATATCACTTTAATGTACCTGGCATTTTTGACTACCTCCAAATTCTTAACATTATGTTGTATTCTAATGCCCTTTGTTGTTTTTAATTCAGCAAGAACACTTAATATAATATTTGCTCTTAACAAATATTTAATTACACAGAACAGTATCATTAACTATGAGCACAAAGTTGAAGTATAGATTCCTAGAACTTAATCATCTTATATAAATAAAAGTTTGTATCCATCAAACTCTATCTCCCTCTAGCCACTGGAAAACACCATTCTAGTATTGTTTTTATATCTTTGACTATTTTAGATGACTCAAATAAGTAGAATCATGTGGTATAATTTGTCTTCCCGAGACTGCCTTTTTTTCACTAAGTTAAATGAATGCTAGGTTGATCTATGTTGCACACATAGAGAAGAATTCCCTATTTTTATTTCTTTTATTTATTTACTTTTTTTTTTGGTTTTTGGGTCACACCCAGCAGTGCTCAGGGGTTACTCCTGGCTCCATGCTCAGAAATTGCTCCTGGCAGGCACGGGGGACCATATGGGGCACCGGGATTTGAACCGATGACCTTTTGCATGAAAGGCAGACGCCTTACCACCATGCTATCTCCCGGGCCCCAATTTTTTAAGTAATAATTCTGAATCATAATAATTATTACAAAGGTTAAACTGATAAATTCTTATACAGATGCATCCTGTATATGCATTCATATACAATGTATTCCTTTTTATTCATTGAAATGCTATTATTTACACTAGTGTTTATGATGAGTTCTCATGCACATAATTCCAACACCACACTCATTAATAATGTGCCCTCCTCCCTTCCTCAAAGACCCCAAAACTTTTTTTTCAACAGCTCCCCTGTACCAATTCAATTGTGCTGATTAGGGCCAGAGCCATAGTGCAGTGGTAGGGCGGGCTGATCCAGGACGGATCTCAGTTCAATTCCATTGTCCCATATGGTCCCCGAACCAGGAGCGATTTCTGAGCACATAGCCAGGAATAACCCCTGAGCATCACCGGATGTGACCCAAAAAAACAAAAATAAATAGATAGATAAATAAATAAATAAAATTGTGCTGCCGATTAGTTATCATATTATGTTGTCTTCTGCCCTGTTTCACTACCTTGCTGTGTATCTTTAAGTCCCACATGTGAAAGAGATCATTGTGTATTATCCCTTTCTTTCTAATTTACTTCACTCATGAAGCATAATATCCTCTGGTCTCATCCCATATTGATGTAAATTGCATCATTTCATTCTTTCTTAGAGCTGCATAGTATTCCATTGTGTAGATATGCCACAAGTTGTTGATTTATCTGTGTTTAGTAGCCATATTTTGGCTACTGCATTAAATGAAGTAATGAATATAGGTAGCATACAACTTTTACAGTAATCTTTTTATGTTTGGGGAATAGATTTCAATAAGATGGATCACTGGGTCATGTTCTAGTACAATATTTTTTTTTTTTTTGGTTTTTGGGTCACACCCGGCAGTGCTCAGGGGTTACTCCTGGCTCCATGCTCAGCTCCTGGCAGGCACAGGAGACCATAAGGGGCACCGGGATTCGAACCGATGACTTTTTGCATGAAAGGCAAACGCCTTACCTCCATGCTATCTCCGGGGCCCCACAATACTTTTTTACTATAAATACTTCTTTCCATTGAAGCTTAGGGTTCCTATCTCACTAAAAACCTAACAATCTTAACTGTTCCAGATTTTTTGATATGTGCCATTCTCACTGGCATAAGGTATCTTGTTCTTATTTGCATCTCTCTAATCATGAATGGCTCTCATATGCCTGCTGGCTATCTGTATAACATCTTTGGGAAAATGTCTGTTTATCTGATCCATTTTGTAGATGGGATTGTTAGATTTTTATGTTGTTGAGTTTTGTGACTCCTTTACAGAACTTGGATAACAGGAGTCAGAGAGATAGCACAGTGGTAGGGCATTTGCCTTGCACACAGCCAACCTGGGACAGACCCGGGTTTGATCACTGGCATCTCATATGGTACCCCGTACCTGCCAGGAGTGATTTTTGAATGGTGAGCCAGGAGTAACCCGTGAGTGCTGCTGGGTGTGCCCCCCAAAACAACAACAACAACAACAACAAAACTTGGATATCAATTCTCTATTTGCCATATTACGTGCAAATATTTTGTCCCATTTAGTAGAATATCTTTTTTATTGTAGTTTGAGTTTCTTTTACTGTGAAGAAGTTTGTTAATTTGGTGTATTCCTAATTTGCTTATTTTTGTATTTGTTTTCTTTGTAACGGTGGTCATGGTGAATTCCTGGAGAGTTCTGCCAATGCTTTCTTTGATATATTTTATGGATACTGGTCTAATCACTAGATCTGCTTTCAATTTACTATTGTGGGTAGTGTGAAGCAGAATTTTCTTCATCTTTTTGTTTAATTTCAGAATCACACCCAGTGGCACTTAGGGATACTCTTGACTTTGCATTCAGAAATTGCTCCTGGCAGGCATGAGGGACCATATATGATGCCAGGTTTCAAACCACCATTCATCCTGAATCATATGCTTGCCTTCCCTCTGTGCTATCTCTCTGGCCCAGAATTCTCTTAATTGTAAAGTATCAGTTAATATTTTACTACCTATGCCCCAAATTTTCTTCCTACATCTTAGTGGAAAGTTAGGTCATTCTCATATTTTAGCTATTTGTACAAGATGTGATATACCTTATAATAGCTTTATAGCTTAGTTTTTATTTATTTAGTGGAAATGGATTTTATATATATAATATAAAATGGAAATTTAACTTTTGCCTGATTGGAAATGCATGTTGTCATGATCTGTTTTCATATATTTATATATGTACATATAAAGTATACATGTAAATACATCTATAAATACACATATATGTATGTCAAGAAAAAATTATAGGGCTGGGGTGATAGCATGAAGGTAGGGCATTTGCCTTGCTGCAGAAGGACAGTGGTTCGAATTCTGGCATCCTATATGGTTCCCAGAGCCTACCAGGAGCGATTTCTGAGCTTAGAGCCAGGAGTAACTCCTGCAGGGTGTGCCCCCCCACAAAAGAAAAAGAAACAAATTACAGGAAAAGTCTAATTTTCTATAAACAGGCATTTCTAAAACATCAGTGTTTTCTTACCTGGGTCCTACAGAGCTGTGGGGTATAATTTTCCCTTTGTTGACTGAAACACAGTCCTCAAAATGAATGCCCAGGAACTCAACTGCTATTTTTTCCCTCGTTGTTTCATTACATTTATACTGTTATTAATATCATCTTTTTGAACACATACCAATGTCAGTAAGAACATATTATTAATCATACTTTGGAACAACCATTTATAATGGCAACTGTGTATAAAAAGTATGTACGGGCCTGGAAAGATAGCACAGCGGTGTTTGCCTTGCAAGCAGTCGGTCCAGGACCAAAGGTGGTTGGTTCGAATCCCGGTGTCCCATATGGTCCCTGTACCTGCCAGGAGTTATTTCTAAGCAGATAGCCAGGAGTAACCCCCTGAGCACCGCCAGTTGTGCCCCCACCTTGCCAAAAAGTATGTACATAAAGTGCAAAGCTGCATATATTATCTACAACATATACAGCTCTGTGCAATATACAAATGTGTATACAATTCTGTGAAATGTGTACATATATCGTCAATAATTTAAACAACTCAAGTACACAAAGAACACATTATCATTTCAGTAAACAGGAAGGCTGAAACTTCACAGATTCTCCCTTGACTTATTTTTGTTATTGTTCCCAACAAAAGATGTACTCCATCTTCGAACCTGGTCATGTCTCACCCTTGGACCTTGACATTTTCCACTCCTATTTTATTAATTCCAAAATAACTTAAAGATCATAATGCATAGTAGACAGACTAGCTAAACAGAATAAACTATTTTATTTTCAGAGAAAATTCAATTTCTCTGAGTGGAAAAACAGCATTAAATGACTAACATATCCTGAGTTCCTTGGGTTAGAAGAAATCCATAGAATATAAACCTTTGCTAACTTGCACTGGTATGTTTTGCTTTAGTGTTAAGAATTGTCATTTATGTATTAAAATATTTGTTGCTAAGAGGGTTTATAAAAATTAATTAATTCTGGCCCAGAAGAGCAGCACAAGATTTAATGTGCTTGCTTTATATGAGGTCAATGGTTTTATTCCTGACATCACATGACGTTCCCTTAAAATGACTCCTAAATACATATGTGTGACCTAATAACTAAAAAAAAATTTTAAAGAATTAAATCTGTCAAGTAAGTTATATTGTAGAGCCAGAGAAATAGTTCAATGGGTAGGGCCCTTAGACCACCCAGATTCAATACTTGGCACCCCATATGTTTCTATGATAACGGCCAGTCATCCCAGAGCACAGAGCCAGAAATAAGTGCCAATCACTGCTGGGTGTGACACAAAAACAAGCAAACAAGCAAACAAAAAATCTCTAGTTATAGTGTGTTTGTATATCTATGTTATATATGCATATATGTGTATAGGTATATAACAATACGTTTGTTAGAGTTTAACCAAAAAGAAAACAAAATAATTAAAGGAATTGAAATACAGCAAACAGCTTATATTGTTAAGTCTATTAGACTTTATATTGGGTTGGTTTAGTTTTTTTTTTCCAACTTTAAAATGTCTTATGTCATTGGCTTTATTATGAGTAAACTTGTATTCAACATGAGCCAGTAAAATGTTCTTACTTTAACATCAAAATCCAATAATTCACATGTTACATGCTTTACAACTCATGTTCACATCTGCTATTTTGGTAGATTCTTAGTTATATTCTAAACCGTATAGTTTTTAAAAGAGAGTTACATTGGGCGGGAGCTTTAGCACAGCAATTGGTTGTTTGCCTTGCACACAGCCGATTCAGAAAAGACAGTGGTTCCTTGTACCTGCCAGGAGCAATTTCTGAGTGCAGAGTCAGGAGTAACCCCTGAGCGCCACCAGCTATGACCCTCTCCCCCCAAAAAGAGAAAGAGTTACATTGGTCTTAGAATAAATGTGATATATGGTCTTCAAATAATGTGATTTATAAAAGAGAGAGAAAAAAAGTTACATATAACATGGGGTGGCAGACATTTCCCAGGCTTATTTTTTTTCTCCACCATCAGAATAAATCACATGAGAAATATTTTCCTTTCAAATATAAAGTTTCCCAGAAACAAGTGCCAGTAGTTTCTGGCCCCAACTGGCCCCAACCAGTTGCCCCAACAAGTTCCCCATACTTTCTAGGTTTAGCTTAAAGCACAGTCCAGTTTGTGCTTCTCTATTTCAGAGGTCATTCTTACTTTTCTCTCCTACTCAAGAATTTTGTCTCAAGAGGACAAGAGATACTGGTGAAGAGGGGTGGTTTTTTTTTTATAACTAAAACCCAATTACAAACATGCTTGTAATCATGGTGTTTAAATAAAGATTTTTTTTTAAAAGAGATATGGTTTAGCCAAATGACTAGGTAAAGTTGATACCTCACTAGTTGTGTTCACTAGCTACTTCCCTCAGAGAAAAGAAAAACACAAGTATACTTGTTCTTAGTGATGCCCTTTCACATACTTGTTATACATAAATTAAATAAATATTACATTGTGAAATGGACAACAAAAGGAAAAGAGGAAGGAATGAAGGAATTAGGGACCCTGAATTTCATTCTAAAGAAGCAACCACTGATAAAAGTTTAGCAAGTTTTGCTTGGTCTATCTTTAGGGAAGAGCATCTCACTTTGTCAATGGCAGCTCATTTCATGGGTGGGTAAGTCCATTTACTTGAGAACGCTTCTTCACAAGAAAGCAACATATTCTCTGGACATTCTTTCCAAAGTCTAAGCTCTGCTCCCTGGAGCAACACTGAGAAAAAAAATCAGTCTCTGCATGATCTCCATGAATATTAGGCAGTTGTCCTGGATCAATATCATGGGCCCTTTCAAACATATATCACATAGCATGATTACTAACTCGCATTTGATAATCTATTGTAGCCCTAACACTATATCAGACTCGTATTCCTTATCAGCATGGTCAGAATATTCCTAGTTTTGTCTGTGTTCTTACTACCAACATTAATATTAAGGATAATTTAACAGCAAACTGGATAATAGTTTCAATATGAAAGGGAAGGAGAATTTCTCAAAAGCATATAAAAATGACCCAAGAGATGCTTTTTTAGTTATCTGCCAGAACTACAGTGTCATTTGGAGCCTAGTTAATTAGAGGTTTGATACAGACTCCTCCTCTGCTAACTTCAATCCACACTCAAATGTGCCAGGTAAAACCCTCAACTCAAATGCACAAAACATCAAAGTCCTTAAGTAGACTTTAACTATCACTTCCAAGGTCAAACTCCAAACCAATGACAGAGCTGGGGATTCAGGCACATCCCAAATCACCTTTTAGCCAACCTCATCATGCTTTGCTTTCTTTCCAAAAAAAGGATACTTAGAGGTCTGATGTGACCATTTGTGTTCTTTCTATTAGATTTCAGATGCAACCTGATTGAAACAAATGAAAACGTTTCACTTGGGAGATTAAATGGAGTTTTCCATAAATTTGAGTTGGAAATTTACATAGGGACAGCTTAGTCCACCGAATTCTTCATTTTATGGCGCTTCTGATTCCTAGGGACATAAAGTTGTAGGCCACCGTGTTAATTAATTTAAACAATGCCAGTTTGGAATCAAGAGTCTAATTAAAAGTGGAATCAGTCATCAAGTTCTGCCTAACATTACCCTAAAAGTACCGGGTGCTTTTTTTTCCTTCTCTGACTTCGCCAATATTGTTTCCAGGTCATCGATTTCTTTCCTCAACTCAGAACATTCATCTTCAAGTTTCCACCCCCTGGCAGTCAGCTCAGAATTTATCTCCTCTTCTTCCTCTCCCTGCTCAGACAGCGTCTTGACTTTGGCCTCCAGCTGCATCTTGGATTTAATCAGCTACTCGCATTGCTCTTCAGCATTTGCCAGGGTCTCTTGCTTCTGCCACGATGAGGAGAAAATTATTGCCAACAGCTGGAAGTAATTTATCAGCTAGGAGAAAATGCTGCTTAACACATAGCAAAGAGATAATTGCCTGCCCTCTGCACGGTACTTTCACCTACCTTTTTTAAGCAGTTGAAATAATATTCTCAGTTCCCTGCTCGTATTGTTGAGAAGTGGAGGAGTTGCTTGTGTTTGGAGGTGCTTTCGATCTTTCAAGTCATTCTGTAGATTAGATTACCTCTTCTCAAGCACTTAATAGTATCCTGGTGGCCTAAAGGAGTTAACATGCCTCCAAAAATCAAGAGTGTGCTGTTTAAATCACAGCTTCTTGAAGCAGCCTTTTGGGAATATATTTCGAGGTTGGTACCTGCTCGGAATGCAATTTTAAGAAAGCAGTGTTCCCTCAGACAATAGGATATTTATGTTATAAATTTCCTGCTGTACTTGCTTAATTTTCTAATAATTAAAATTGTATGCTTTTTATTCACAGGTTGAATTTAGAAATCATCAAGTTACTTTTAAATTATCACTAGATTTTACTATTATTTCCAACCAAAAACTATTTCCTTAATGATTTTTTTATCATTGATGGATTATAAAAAGATAAGCACTGGGAAGTGAACTACCTTTTCCTTTTATCCTTTCCCACCATCAAATCTCACTGAGAACTAGGATAGGGGTCAGGTTTTTAAATAAATGAAGAGGCCAATTATTTTTTGCTCTACAAGCACCTTTTATAAATTTGAGCTTCACTAATTTGTTCCCATTTGATGCTAAATAAAACCACATCTTTGTGAGTTAGTTCTTAATTGCTACGAGTCCCTGTTAACAATTTCACTTACATCTGTCTTCCATTTCTAGGCCCCAACCAAGTAGGCAAGGAAAAGACACTTTATAGATAATTTGGTAGCTATTCTCTGAACTTAAGATAGTTTCTTTACTCCCAAGTTACTTACATTCAAGACTTTGGCTTCTTGCTTAAATCCTGGCAAGCAAGCAATTGTCTAACTAACAAAGTAGGTTATAAGAGACAAAGATCAAGAATGGGGAAGCAAAGAATGAATTTGCATCACTGAGGATCTAAAAGGAAAACAAAGACTGCCAGTCAGAAGAATCTATGGAAATCACAAGAGTTTCCATCATTTTGAAAATGCCAGGGACATTTGACCTCTTAGTTCTCCCCAGGTTGACAAGCAGAAAAGTTGTTTGCTTTATTCCATTCAGCATATGGACTAGGACTATCACCACCACCCAATGACGAGGACAGTTCAATCGACCATCATTGATTCCTTAATTAAACATGACAACAGGATTTGGAAACTAGCTGAGCAATGGTCTGGCAGTAACTAGAGCCATCCTTTCCCCAATGTCACTTACTCTCTCAAGTACTTCCAATGTTAATTGGAACAGAGTCCCTCAGTTCTACTGCAATTTCAGTGAATGATCTTAAAAGAATTCTTGTATTTTTGCTCTCTGCTGTGTTGAACTGTGTCCCTTAAAAATACATTATAAAACAATATTTCATAGCTGTTAGTTTTGCAAATCACAAGTACAATTTAAACTCCTCTCAGTTTTACTGAATTTGACCTGAAATTGACTTCTGCATGTCCCATGTTCCCCACTCTGATCCTTTCTCATGTTTCCTGACTTCTACCTGTCATCTGTAGCATAAATTAGGTTCCCATTTCCCACATAAAATCTAGATAGCTCTGGCTACTCACCCTGTCTGTAAGAAGAATGATGTGAGAAGAATGAAAGAAGATGTAAGAAGAATGATGAGTCCAGGTCGAATCCAAAATTACTGCTTCCCTAAACCAGACAAAATATATTATGAACTGTAACATCTTAAGAGCTTGGATCTTAAACTGGGTTTGGAGTTAGGCCCAGGAGCGAGCATTTTGACAAGTATTCCGGGTGAGGCTGATAAATACTAAAATTCTAGAATCAGTGCCATTTTTAAATGTTTCAGAAATATGCCTTTGAGCACAAATCAATTTACACTTAATTTTCCTCATTGTATTTATTTTGGAAAGGTGAAAAAGTGGATTAGCAGTGTCAGAGGATACTGACTGTGGGCCCTGGACACCCTGCAGTGGTGAGTGAAGGCACCACACATCAAAATAATTTAGGTTGACATCATTGTAAACTTGTTACACACACTACAAAAACGTTCATTTTAATTCATTCAAAATTAATGTTATTAATGTGGTTAGATTTATACCTGCCAGTTTGTTATTTGTTTTTTCGCATGTTTCATATTTCTCTTGTTAATCTGATCTTTTTTGTGGGGGAAGTATACCCCCAACTCTTCTCAGGAATCACTTCTGGCTGACTTGGGGCACCATATGTTGTATTGGGGACTGAATCCAGGCTAATTGCTTGTCAGGCAAGAGTATCTATTGTACTATCTTCCTGGCTCTCTCTGTTCTTTCTCAGTATCTGTTTTAATTCTATTATGCCACTATATGTTTGGAGTAATTTTTTTAGTGATTTTATTCTAAAGACTGCACTTTAAATTATGAGTCTATTTTTAGACAAATTTCATGAAAGTAGAAGTAGCTCCAGCCTTGTTTTACTTTTGTGTATTTTACACAGTTATGTGCTCAACATTATAGTTTTAAGTTATTGTGGGGCCGGAGCGATGGTGCAGCAGTAGGGCATTTGCCTTGCACGAGGTTGACCTAGGATGGGCTATGTTAGATCCCCCAGGTGTGCTATATGATCCCCTAAAACAGGAACGATTTCTGAACCCATAGCAAGGAGTAACCCCTGAGTGTCACCGGGTGTGGCCCAAAATAAAAAAAAATTATTGTCTTTATATTCAGTTAAAAAGAAATATTTGACCATATATATATATGTCCATATATATATAATATATATATATATATTTAGTTTACATGGAGTGCAGTGTTCAGCGGTTTATATGGTACCTGAATCAGACTCACACATTAAGCATAACCATAACACTGGAACATTCTTCCCAGTCTCTAAAACCAACATTTTCTAATTAAGAATTGTCATAGGTAAGGTGGAGACTATATACAGATCTTGTAATAACACTATTTTATCTTATACTATTTTGCTATGCTGTTGATGAGAAAAGAGAGACAAAAGATTACCTATGTGTCCCTGTATGACTTGAATGCTTTCCTCATCTCTGGGTTTGCTCTGAATACTGTTAAAAGATCACCCTTAATTAAGACTTAGCATAAGTTCCGTGGCCCGGGAGATAGCATGGAGGTAAGGCGTTTGCCTTTCATGCAAAAGGTCATCGATTCGAATCCCGGTGTCCCATATGGTCCCCCGTGCCTGCCAGGAGCAATTTCTGAGCATGGAGCCAGGAGTAACCCCTGAGCACTGCCGGGTGTGACCCAAAAACCAAAAACCAAAAACCAAAAAAAAAAAAAAAAAAAAAAAAAAAAAAAAAAAAAAAAAAAAAAAAAAAAAAAAAAAAAAAAAAAAAAAAAAAAAAAAAAAAAAAAGACTTAGCATAAGTTCCTCCATTTTAAGATATCAGCCATTTTATAGACACCAGCTGACCTCTGGGTCATCCCCAACCATGTCCTGAAGCCTTTCCCTCTTTGGGATGATGCATTCATAAGCAAGCAAAGTGAGCTGCCCTAGCAGTTACTACCCAAATAAGTCTTGAACCTCCCAACCATATCCTGAACAAAGTGTCAATCCATCAAAAAGAAGGAAGTAATTGGTGGACTGACAGTTTCCAAAAATAGGTGACTAATATACCCTCCAAGTGGATCTAACCAAACATTGTAAAGGACATAAAGAAATTGTGAGTTACTATTTTAGAGCATAAAAAGAAACCCCTTACCCAGGTCAGAGTCATTCTCCTACCAAAATGGCTTTTTTTTATGTTTAATAAAATTGTTTAATTCAAAGGTCATTGCTTTGTGTGGTCTTGCTAGTACCGAACCCTAACACTGCTGTTTTACTTTATTCACACACAGCCTAAAGATGTGCCCATGAGAGCCATTAAAGTATTAGGATTATTTCAGTCTGCCAAGTGTGTGTGTGTGTGTGTGTGTGTGTGTGTGTGTGTGTGTGTGTGTGTGTGTTGGATGACATACACTCTGTGGCTAAAATTGTGATCCTGTACTAGAATAAATAGGATAGAAAATGAATAAATGTATTTTAAATATTAGAAGTGTTTTGTGTTCTGTTTTGTTTTTAGAAGGTGGATGATATTTTTGTGACTAGAACTATGCTGGAAGAGCTTAACTCTTATTTATATCACTTCACCTACAGTAAAATTATTTCCATGGTCAGTTGTTTCACTTAAAGTTGTAGTTTTCCAAGAAATTAATGAGAATGTTAAGTATGGAATTGCTATATAATCTTTTTCCTGCCTTTGGGATAGCGAGATAATATAGTATCTAAAGAGGAAACATATTGTTGGGCATAAGTAATGTCACATTGGTATCGGATTTGGAATAGAAGCTCAAAAGCGAGGAACAAGTGATTGGAACATAAGATTGGAATCTAGCAGGCACATATGGCAAGACCTAAAGTCTTATTAGGGAAGAAACATGTGTTTAAAAAAAAAATATCAGTGTTCACTGATATTTCACTGATCAAAAATTGCCTATACAGGTTATTGTGGATCAAAACAAGGCCTGCATAATTAAATTGCCTGTCTGTCTGTCTGTTTGTCTGCCTCTCTTTTCTTCCTCCTCTCTCTCCTGTTCTTTTCTCTCTTTTCTTTTTTAATACTTCACAAATGAGTTTGGTACGTGGCAAGATTGAAAACTTGAAGATTTTATGAACTCAGCTGATACCACTTTTATGAATTCAATATCAGTAATATTGATTTGGACTCAAAAAGGGAAAGTAGAGAGAGCAAATTTTAGAAAATCAAGTGGGAGTATATATACTGCAATATCTTGAAGATCTTAGAAAAGCCTTTTTCGAGACTTTTGTGTCTTTTGATTTGCTAATGGACCATGGCTACCTACGGAATTTAAATTAACACCTAGAGTTTCTTATCACCTATGACAGACTGATGTTTTTATATAGTAAAAAACTCATCCAATAGTTTTGTTTCTTTTTCAAGGGTATTGCCAATGAATTCAATGCCCTTTGAAATAGGCCATCTCTCCCTAATTGTTTGATAAAATTTTTTTATTGTTTTTTGTTAGGTTTGGTTTGGTTTGCACCTGGTTGCACTTAGGGACTACACCTGGCTCTGCACTCAGAATTTTCCCATGGCAGACTTGGGAGACCATATGGGATGCCAGGGATAGAATCTGGGTCAGGCACATGCCCTATCACTGTGCTAATGCTCCAGCTCCTGTTTGATAAAATTCTGTTTAGAAAAGCTCATGTCCTTAAAATTGTTCTAACTCCATCTGAAAAGAAAGAGATCTCATTGAAGATAATTTGAAGAATCAATGGTGGTTTACTGACAGTTCATTCCTGAAAACAAGTTCTTCTCTTCCCATTGAAGGGGGACTTGCTCTGCATTTCAGTTAGTTTCTTCCTGATTTGTGATTCCCTGATTTTATGCTCTTCCTTCATCCCAACTGTCTCCTTTTACATTCCAACTATTTGACAGGAAACTTGATTATGAAGAACTTGATCCAGGGCCAGTTCTTGATAGCTTTAAAACCATTCTGTTTGTGTCAAAAAAAGTGAGTCATTTAATCAAGGGTGGAAAAAAAAAAAGCAAGAAACTAAAACAAGAGACTTTTTTTTTCCAAAGTAAAATCTACAATAAGGATGTCTTTTAAGGAGTCATTAAAAATGTTCATTAGTCTTTCAAGCACTTCCACATCTGGAAACTCATCTGATTCTAGCCAGGGATTTCAGGGGCTGGCAATAATATGCATTAAATGTTCAGAAATGCTCTTGTCATAAACTTTAAGTGAGAATTGAGTCTGAGGTGAGCAAGAAAAAGGAAGCTAAAAAGCTGAACAATAAGTAATGAGTTGTTTTTAAGGAAAGAAGGAAACAGTCTGGGTATTGCAGAGCTGATGTTTTAATATTCTCATAGACTGAAAAGACATTTTAAAAATCTAAGCTGAGGCCAAATGATTTCACTCAATGGAAAGGAAGGATAAAAATTCTACCCATGGACATACATAAATACATCTGATTTGATCTGAGCTCAGGGTGAAGGAAAAAATCTTATTTAAGAGTGTTTGAGGTTTAAATTATACTGCCACGAAGTCTGAAAAATTAGCATAATCATTTCTTTTTACACTTGTGATAAATATTCTGTTGGCTCGGGGTTGAAGCTTGCAAGAGTATATTGAAAAAAAAATACCTGAACCAGTCACCAGAGTTTAATTTTAGATTATGTCCAACAAGAGGTCCTAGAATTCCAAGTTATAAAGCACACACACAAACACACAATCCCTGTCTCTCTCTGTGTCTGTTTCTCTCTGTTTCTTTGTTTTTCTGTCTCTCTCTCTCTCTCTCTCTCTCTCTCTCTCTCTCTCTCTCTCTCTCTCTCTCGTCCCTTCAATGTTGCTGAGCACTTACAATCAAATGTTTAAGTTCCCAAGAATTTCAAATAATTGAATAATCTGAGGCCATTAAATAAATGATAAAAAATTTAAAAACAGGGGCCGGCGAGGTGGCGCTAGAGGTAAGGTGTCTGCCTTGCAAGCACTAGTCAAGGAAGGACAGCGGTTCGATGCCTGGCATCCCATATGGTCCCCCACCAAACCAGGGGCAATTTCTGAGCGCTTACCCAGGAGTAACCCCTGAGCATCAAATGGGTGTGGCCCAAAAATCAAGCAAACAAAATTTTAAAAGCATAAAGGAAAAATTGGGAGTTGGACAGAAAAAAGTCATTATGCGAAAAGGTACATAGTTTTAAAAGTGTAGGGGAAAATTGTCTAAAAATGAAAAGTGTAGACATTGAAATCAAACATTTAATGGCAGAATTAAACAGTTGAATAGACACCGCAAAACATTGTAAATTAAGAAAGGAATAAATCCAAACACGTGAAAAGAAGTAAATAAGGATGTTGTTAGTGAACTAAAGAAAAAAATGTAAAGGTGGTTCATTATATTAATATCTGGCATAATAATAAAGAAAAAAGGAAAAAGGCCATAAATAAACAATACTAGGAATTATTGGAAAATATTCTAGAAACATAATTATCTAGAAACAAATTTATAATATTGTAGAGATAAAAATCACATTCTAGTAAGCTATAAATTTTAGAACAAGTTTAAATTTTATTTAACAAATATGATTTAAGGAGAAAAATATCAGTATGCCTATAACTATTACATAAACTGAATAAAATGATAAAATCTAGTCATAATAGAAACCAGATGTAGGTTGTTTTGTTGAAAAGTTTTACAATTCATAATATGTTGTTTAATATTTTGAAAAGAGGAAATAAACATTTGGCTATGGTAGCCTTGATTCAAAGTCAAATAACTACATGAGAAAAGAAAGAGCTAAGCCAAGCTTATTAATGAACAAAAATTGATACATTCCCACTGGAAATAATGCTTAAGATATTACATTTCATAAATAGTACCTAAGACTAAAACTATTTTTCATAATTCTACATGTGGAAATGATAGAGGGAAAATGTGATTATTACAAAAGATACATAAAACAGTTCATTATTTTTCTGAGTATCAAGTTAAGATTTCTGTGCCGGGTGGTGGCGCTGGAGGTAAGGTGCCTGCGCTAACCTAGGACGGACTGCGGTTTAATCCGCCGGTTCCCCATATGATCCCCCGTGCCTGCCTGGAGTGACTTATAAGCGAATAGCCAGGAGTAACCCTTGAGCATCACCGGGTGTGGCCCCCAAAAAACAAAAACAAACAAACAAACAAAAAAGATTTCAATAAGATTGCAAGTTTGCAAGTTCTACACACATGAAATCATACCCATCAAAAAAACATTATCCTAAAATGTGGGAGAGTAGTACAGTTAGTAAACCACTTGCTTTGCATGCAGGAGACACAATTTGACCCTCTTTGCTGCATACATTCCCTTGAACCATACCACAAGTTATCTCTGAGCACAGAGCAAGGAATAAGCTTTGAGCAGGGTGAGACATGGCTTACTAAAACAAACAAATAAATAATGAACACAAACTTAAATTGTCTCTCAAATGTTTGTCTCTATACAAGTTTCTTTAAAACTTAAGCCTATGCCTCCTCCAACTTTGGAATCCAAACATCTGAAGTAAAGAACGTGATATAGACATTAGAGTTTGGAACTTCTGGTAATAGCTTCTTTTATAGGGATCAGATAAACTAACATATTTTTTGCACCTGACCATAAGATGCACACAATTTTTATTTTATTTTTTTGCAAAAAATTATTTTTTTAATTTTTACTTATTTATTTTTAATAATATATTTATTTAAACGCATGATTACAAACATGATTGTAGTTTGGTTTCAGTTATAAAAAGAACACCCCACCCTTCACCAGTGTAACATTCCCACCTATCTCCTTCTCCCCCATCCCATACTCCTACTTCTCTCACTCATTAACATTGTTGTGTTAATTGTTAGTGTAGTTATTTCTCTAACTGCATTCACCATTCTTTGTGGTAATCTTTGTGGCTAAAGAAACTTTGGTACATATATACAATGGAATACTATGCAGCCATCAGGAGTGATGAGGTCATGAAATTTTCCTATACAGGGATACACATAGAAACTATTATGCTGAGTAAAATAAGTCAGAGGGAGAGACAGCAACACAGAATAGTCTCATTTATCTATGGGTTTTAAGAAAAATAAAAAACATTTTTGTAATAATGCCCAGAGATGAGGGCCAGAAGGACTGGCACATGTTATGAAGCTTACCGCACATAGTTTTCAGACAAGGAAAACAAGAGACATCAGGAAACAGTAGTTGGGAACAACCAGCTGCAAGGTCAAAGTATATTTACAAATGTGTCAGTCCACAGGTTAAACACATTTACTTAACTTTTTTGCACCAGAAAATAAAAAAACATTTTTTAAAATATGTTTTAGTTAACATTTGAATATATATTCAAATATATACATACATATATATGTATACATATATATGTATATATATGTTATATATATATACATATATATATAAGTTCCCTGTACTCAAGGTTCAGCTCCAGGGGGTATTCTCTCCATCAGAAATACAGACAGTTCCCCTAATCTTTGTGGGGGAAAAGTGTGTCTTATGGTATGAAAAATATTGTACATCCTGGTTTCTGATTTGCACAAGACAGAGGAATTTTATGATCTTAAAGAATGTGGCTGTGAAATCTACCTGAAAAAAATAAGCTTTGCTATATTATCCACAGAGATTTGATTCTAGAGTCCTGCAGGAACATGATATGTGTAATTAGTTGCACTCAAGGAGACTTCCTAGGGATATTTTGAAGAATTTATTATCCAGAGGTGAATACACAATAAGATTCACAGAAAATAATTGCTAATCCGTTTTTGGAGAAATGAGGATATTTCATAATAATGGAAACTGCACCAAACCCAGGGGATACATTTTGACATCTTTCAGTAAGAATATTGAAAATATTGCATGTGGAAAACTTGAAACAGATTGGAAATATTTCTGGGCCTAAAATTAGTTCTTTGACTGTGTGGGACAGGACCACATTAATTAATTTCCACATTAATGCACCAAGTGTGATAAAATCTTCATGGATACTTCTTTCTTCAGAACCCACAGAAATTTCTCACTCACCACAGTCCTTGTAAGAATGAGGAGTTGGGAAAGCATACATATGTCTTATGACTTAATACTTATGTGTAAGTAGATGTGGCAGATGAACCTTCTAAGAGTAAGGACATTGGAAGAACTTTCAAGATACTTGAGGAGTATGACTAGTAAAAAATCTTTGTTAAGAAATATGAAATGTGGGGCCAGAGAAATAGCATGGAGGTAAGGCATTTACCTTGCATGCAGAAGGACGATGGTTCAAATCCTGGCAACCCATATGGTCCCCAAGAGTGCCAGGAGAGATTTCTGAGTGTAGAGCCAGGAGTACCCCTGAGCACTGCTGGGAGTGACCCAAAACAAAACAAAACAAAAAACAAACAAACCAAAAAAACCAAGCCCCCTCTCCAAAAAAAAAAAAAAAAAAAAAGAAAAAAGAAATATTGAATGTTTTCACATGCTCTTCATTCTTTTACAGTGAACAGAATTTCATGGATTTAAAATATAAAAACCATTTATACATGTTTCCACTATTGTGTGACATAAAAAAATGAACCCTGTCAAGAAAGTCTATAAGTATGAACATTTGAACTTTATTTATTGATTGATTGGTTTTGGGGCCACACCTAGTAGCACTCAGGGGTTACTCCTGACTCTCATAATTTCTGGTACTCAGAAATCATCCCTGGCAGGCCAGGGAACCAGATGGGACACCAGGAATAGAACCAGGTCTTTCCTGGATCAGCTGCACTCAAGGCAAGCAGGCCTACCACTGTGCTATCTCTCCAGCCCTGAAGGTGAAAAAATTGAGAAAGCTTTTGTTTATCCCCCATACCTGCAACAGGATGCCAGAATGCACAATCAAATAAACCCCATCAATGTGGGAAGTTGTGAGAAAGACTTCAAGTAACTTTCAAAATCATCAATGAATGCAATAACACAAAGTGGTGCAAAACCTTAGTAGTATGAGTAGTGTGGTAAAGCTATTAGGTCTGGTTCAGGTAAAAGCATAATTGGAGAGAAAATTTATGTTAAAAATGTAGAAAAGCAATTTATTCTAATTCCTTTTGAGAACATAGTATTGAATTGAAGAAAAATCTTTTGAGTATAACGAGTATGGAAAAGCCTTCAGACTCTGATACAATTTGCAAAAAGACCTAATAACTTCCTTGGAAGAGAAACTCTCTTTGAGGAGCCTGAGAACACTTTTGGAGTCTGAGAAAGCTTTTTTTTTTTTTGGTTTTTGGGTCACACCCGGCAGTGCTCAGGGGTTACTCCTGGCTCCATGCTCAGAAATTGCTCCTGGCAGGCACGGCGGACCATATGGGGCACCGGGATTCGAACTGATGACCTTTTGCTTTTAAGTGTTGTTCATATTTTTGAAGTCATCTGGAAATACACAGTGAAAATAAGTTCTATAGATAAAGAAGTATAGAAGTTTTTCAGTTATACCAAATAGTTTTAAATAACACTTAAGAAATGAGAATGTTGTCTGGTACAACCTCAAAGGAAAATAGTATGGAGGGTTCTCAGTGAACTCAGAATTGAACTGACATATAACCCAACAATTCCCCTCTTGGGTGAAATTGGGAAAGGACAAATAACCTTCATTCAGAAGGACAGCAACTATGCACAACATAATGCATTGCAGCAATCAGTAAATAACTGAGATAGATTCAACTTAGATGTCCAATGACAGATGAATGGATCACAAATGGATCACAAATACTATAGAACTCTAAGACATGATGCACTCACGCAATTTTCTGCAACACGGATAGAAGTGGAAGGTATCATGTTAAATAAAATAAACCAGAAGGATCAATACATGATAATATCACTTATATGTGGTATTTAGACAACTGTATGAAAGAGTGCAGTGACTTAAAGGGAATGGGGTTGCCTAGATCTCTCTTGGCCCCAGAGTATAATGAGAAGAAGGAAAGAAATAGAGTGAAGGCATAGAAAGATAAATGAGGAATAATGGTGGGTAGGAGTCAAGGGATTCGGGTACAACAGTGTTGTAAGAAAGGACAGAGCTAAATATACAAAGCCACAGAGTCAACAACACTGAAATCATGAGAACCAAACTTTAACAACCAAACTTAAAATGATATCTGCACACATGACAAACTTTTTTTTTAATTAAAAAGCTTAAAAAGAAAGTACAGTGCTGATAAACACTGTACATCAAGTATGGAAAAGCTTACAGGTTTTCTCTACCCTTTAGAAACATGATAGGAATGGTCCCAAGTAGAAAAATTTTGAATATCTCTCTCCCTTGAAGCTAATATGCATACACAATTGGGAGAAGCTTTGTGGACTATAGATTTTATTTATAGATCCGAGCTTGAACGAGAGGGTGTATAGTTGGACGATTTCCTTGGGGCACTGGTGGAAGGAAACACTCTCTAGTAATCAACGTGGTGTTGGAATAATGTATGCATGAAAACTATGATTAACAATAATTTACATCATCTCCATAAAATGGCTAAAAAATTTAATAGAGAAAATGAAACTCTGTGGTTTTCAAAAACTTCGCGTGTCCTTCATCCTTGCAAGTGAGGACACACATTTGGGGAAAAATCTATAAATAGGGAGACTCATCTAAGCCTTCACTCTTGAGAACAGAGACAAAGCATAGTAGGTAAAGCACTTACCGTATTTTTCTTTCTATAAGACCACCTGACCTCAAGATGCACATAATTTTTAGATGCTCTCCTCCCCTGAACTCTGGCTTCAGTTCCAAGTGGCATTTGCTTCATAAGATACACTTTTGGAGAATAAAAGTGTGCCTTATGGTACAAAACATATGGTATCTTCCATGCAGTTGACCTGTATATGATCTCGAATATCCCATATTTCCCCTAGGTCCCATAGGTCCTTCGATTAGTGAGATCTGAGCACAAAGTCAGCAGTAAGTCAGGTGTGTTCCCTTACCCCAAAAGACTTCATTCTTTTTTTTTTTTTTTTTTTTTTTTGGTTAACACCCGGCAGTGCTCAGGGGTTACTCCTGGCTCCATGCTCAAAAATTGCTCCTGGCAGGCACGGGGGACCATATGGGGCACCGGGATTCGAACCGATGATCTTTTGCATGAAAGGCAAACGCCTTACCTCCATGCTATCTCCCGGGCCCCAAGACTTCATTCTTAAGTGTTGTAAATGTAATAATAATAAAAATCGCTGTCTAGAAACCTCATGAACAGAGTCTACCAGAAAACCAGACTTAGTGTTTTCTTAATTTTATGTGAAAACTCAGCAAATAAGAAATCTTATAATTGTTATGAATATGCTTTAGACTTCTTAAGTGCCTCATGCTTCACAGGAACTATTACAGCAAGTTGCTTAACAAATTAAGTGAATAAATTAAGGTCATTTCTGTCCAAGTTTCTGATATGAGCACTTATGTAAATCCATATCCATCTATAAAATATTCATCAGTATTATATGTGCTCTGTTATCTGAAATCAATTTTATGTTAAACATAGCTTAATTCATTTCCATTACAGTGTTTGCACCCAAAGATAGTAAACTGACATATTTGGTGTGGGTTTTTTTTTTTTTTTTGTGGAGGGGCACACTCTTTGGCGCTTATGATTTACTCCTGGCTCTATCTTCAGAAATTACTCCTGGATGGGGGGCATATGGGATGCCAGGGATCAAACCAAGGGCTGTCCTGGGTCAGCCGCTTTCAAGGTAAATGCCCTAATGCTGTACTACTACTTTGGCCCCTAAACTGACATTTTAACATTACTTCTTCTTTTTATTTTTTAAGTAATTTATTTAGTTTTGTTGTTTTTGTTATAGTTTAGGTAACAACCAAGTAAAGTTAATGTTAATAGTTTGGATGTATATATATATGTATATATACATATATATGTTTACCAGTTCACTTCTTCAACCCCCTTTCCTCACATCTCCCATATGGTTTAATAATTTGAGTTGTGTAATCCAAATGCAGGGATTTGTAATTATTTAAAATTTCATAATCCCTTCTTTTGTTTATCTATTTTTGAAGGGGCCATACCCCAGCAATGTTTAGGGGTTACTTTTGACAATGTTTGGGGGACCCTATTGGATGCTGAGAAACAAACCCAGGAGAATCAAACCCAGGTAGGAAAACACCCTACCAGTGACTATTGCTCCAGCCATCTATTTTGTTACTATAATACAACAAATGAATGAGATTATCTGGTATTGTCCTCCCTCTGACTTGTGTCTCTTTCTTTCATTTTTATTTTTAATCTTATTAATTTTTTGTTTTTTAGTCATACCCAGCTGTGTTTAGGCCTTCTGCCTGGCTCTGTGCCCAGGACTCATTTTTAGAGTAACTCAGAAAATACGTGTTGCCACAAACCCAAATTTAATACATACAAAGCATGCACCTTTCCTGCTGTATTATCTCTTCAGCCCATTGTTTAATGTAATAGAATTTGAATTAAATTAAATTGATAATTTAATAGAAGTTATTGTTTGAGTTTAGTAGCATTGATAGCAGTATTCATGTTTATTATCTTGATGTACACAAACAGTATATGTCACCACCATTTAAGTGTCTTACCTTCTGTACTATCTCTCTGGCACTAATTTTAATGTAGTTCTTGGCAGGTAGTGTTGCAAAGTACCACACAGGAGTCTATAAATGTCTTTGTAAAGGATCAAATAGAAAATGTCTTTAGATTTAATGGGCCACACATGGTCTCTACAGAATATTTTACACCCTTTTTCTTTTTTATCAGCAACTTCTTACAAATGTAAGATGGGGTCTGAGAGTATAATCCTTAAGGCTCTTGCTTTGCAAGCCAATCCAGATTCAACACTCAGTACTGTTTATGATCCTCTAGTCCTTAACCCCCACAGGAATGATCCCTGAGCCCAGAGTGAGGCATAATCCCTGAACACAGCCAGTTGTGCCCAAATATGTTTCCCCATTTAAAATGTAAAACCTCTTGCTGATGATTTAGCTCAACATAGAATACTTAGCTTGCATGCTTGCCAGAGGTTTTGTTTTTGAATACCAGCACTATCAATAAATAAATAAACATGTAAAATCATTTTCAATTAGTGAGCAATCAAATAACAATAAACTATTTTAAAATGACCATCTGAAAAATCATCTTCCTTAGACCACAGTTTGCCTATTGTCACAGGCAGTAAAGACTTTTCTTTGGAGGGGTTTCTTTTTACTTTGGAGGGGTTTCTAAGGCACAAATGTTAGGATACAATATCTCTCAGGATAGTCCAGAGCATTGATTAAATATGCCTAATCATATTTTCTTCAATTTTATATTTTAGAAGGCTCACTCAATTTATGTACTTGGCTATAGGAGTACCAATAAATCAAAAATAGTTAAATACACAAGGAAGCAAAGCATCATTAATGAATAATCAGTCACACAACAAACAGCAAAAACTGACTTGAAGTTACATAAAATATGAAATTCAAGTTAAATATCATTAAATATATTCTCTATTCCCCAATCTCTCTAGCTCTGAAAATACGTTTTGTAGCATGTCTTACACAGATTTGTGAACTTTTCATCTTAAGCCATACAATTCTCCTGAAAGGAATCTGATCCTTATATTGAGGTCATGAGAAATCAAATGATATTGTCAGTTACAACAAAACTCTACTAATCAAAAGTTTACTCATTATGTCAATTAAAGCAAGATCATCTAAGTAAAGAAGAATTCAGAAAATATTTCTGACTTTGGATACTTGGGACTTGGGGGGTATAGTGGGCTTATTTTTACATTTTCTTTCTTTTTGTTGTTGTTTTGCTTTGGTTTTGGTTTGGGCACCACATCCAGCTGTGCACAGGTGGTTAGTTTTGGCTCTGTACTCAGAAATCACTACTGGTGGTGCTCAGGGACCATACGGGATGCCAGAGATCAAACTCACGTTAAGCTTCTTATAAGATCAGTACCCTACCAGTTGTACTATCACTCCAGTTCTTCTTTAGTTTTTTATGTAAGGTAGTCTTCTACAATTTCTCCCTAAAATAGTGCTTGTAAATGAATCATATCATTCACAGACAAGCAGTTAATTACACGATGCTGATTTATCTTTTTAAAACACTGATGTGTAAGCATTTCTGCCATACTTTTGATTCATTATTGTATAAATTAGCACAACTATTTTAGATGAATTATTATTAAAATATAAATGCAGTCAAGAGGTAGCTTCTACATTGAACTACAAATTTCTATTCTACAAATAGAATTTGTATTATTTGTGCTACAAGATCAAATAACACTTTATAATTTCACTGTTGTATTTTATTTCATATATTCTTTCCTCATTCTTCTCCAAGTGCCATCTTTGTAATTTTTGACCTACTTTAAGGATTCCAAAACATCATTAAATATGGTTTATATTCTAAGAATCAAACAATCTCCACACGCATTTATTTCACTCACAAATTTTCTCTTTTGAACGTTCCCTTGGTTCAAAATATAGCACTAAAATAAGTAAAAATAAATCTTACTCTCAGTGGGTCCATGATTCAAGTAAAGAATAATTCGAATCGGTGAGGTCAAAGAATATACAAACTTCTATTTCATCTCCTAATATGCTTAATTTTCACAAAAATCTGGTCAATAATAATAAAGATGCAACCAAGAGTCCTTTAAATTGCTATATTGAAGTTTGGAAGTGCGGTGGGCCACACCAAGCAGACCTCAGTGATAACCTGGGTAGTGCAGTGCCTGAGAAAAGCTATAAACAAGGCAAGTGTCTTAACCCCTATACTATATCTCTGGCTCTGCTCCATTGAACATTTCATATGATTTTAGAGACAACTTCATTCAATTCTCTGCTCAACTAGGAATGGCAAAGAGATTGAAATGAGAAAGTGAGAAAGCATAAAAATCAAACATTTTTATTTTGCAGACAAAAAAACTAAGAGATATAAGGTCTTTGTTAATATTTCTTTCCTTAATGACAAGTCAATGGAAATTAGAAATATATTTTTTAATTCTAAGGCAGGCTCTTTTTCTCCTCTGCCCTGCTTTTTTCTTTTCAAATTTTCTTGATGACTTGTAATTTACACTTATAAAATTTTGGAAATTGAAAGATCTTGCCTCATACTGCCTCCTTTTTCTTCTTTTGCCAGTTTGAAGTTAGAAAAAAAGAAGCAACAGCCTGCTTAGATGGCAGCTACGATTAAGTACATACAACATTTCAGAGATCCAATTCAGCCTCCATATCTTGCTTCTGTATATATTTCTTCTATATGTGGGTCTATTATCCGTTAATAGAGATTTAAGGATATTACAGCTACATGGATGTTGGATTTAAGAGGAAATAATAATGGAACTCTGTCATCATATTTCTCACCGCCACCAAAACACATCGATTTGTAGTCTGGGGGACATCAACCAAACAAACAATGCATGTCTAAATACCAGGAAAGAGAGGAGAACTAAATTAACTGCTTCAGGCTTCTTAAATTCTGGAAGGTATGTTTACCTTTACCTTTGTTTAAAATCAGTATAGTTCACAGCATATCCTAATCCTTTTTAAGACACCATTAATGTAGTTGCCATAAGGGCCCATTAAACCTGAAGAAAAAGAGTCACACTGAATCCGTGCCTAAAAAATTATTTCCTAAGATTGTGTCTTAATTTCTGCATCTTGAGAGAAATAGAATGCCCCTCTCGAATACAGCAGGGGAAGGGAGAAGCAGGAAACTGGGGAATTGGTGGTGTGGTGGGAATGTACTGGTAAAGGAGGATTGTTCTTTTTATGACTGAAGCCCAATTATAAACATGTTTCTATCATATTTAAATAAATAACTTAGATAAAGTTAAATAAATAACTAAAGATTTTTATCTTAAATAAAGATATTATTTAGCAATAAACAAATCAATAAAAGAAAGTTAGGTTTTAGTATTCTCTACATTATCTTTAAGAGAAAATCACTCACAATTAGTCCGATGGCCCTCATAGGTCCCTTCCAATTTTTTCTTTTTTTCTTTATTTCTTTTGAGGTGCAGAAGCTTCTCAGCTTAACATAGTCCCATCTGTTTATGTCTGCTTCCACTTGTTTGTAGAGTGCTGTTTCCTCTTTGAAGATGATTTTAGTCTCAATGTCATATAGTGTTTTACCCACGTGTTGTTCTATATACCTTATGGTTTCAAGTCTGATATCAAAATTTTTAATTCATTTGGATTTGATCTTTGTGCATGGTTTTAGATGGGTCTGAGTTCGCTTTTTTGCAAGTGGCTGACCAATTGTGCCAATACCACCTTGCTCCATTTTGCATTTCTTGTCCCTTTATGATAGATTAATTGATTGTATATCTGGGGTACATTCTCTGGATACTAAAGTCTATTCCACTAATCTGAGGGTTTGTCTTTATTCCATTGCCATGCTCTTTTGATGACTTTTTATGCACAAAACTCCAAAAAGAACTTTTCAGAAATTCCTTTAACTTGAGACAAAACTTTTCATTTAGATTGGTTCATAGTTGGATACAATTTTATAATCAAATACTCCTTAAGACAAAAAACAATTTATACTTCTTTGCAGCAATGTCAATGGCTGACATTAATCCAAGGCTAAGTGAAGCCTGGCAAGGGAGATAAATAAAAACAAAGTGGGGAAAGTTCTCTTCAAGAAAGGGAAAGTAAGAGAAACACAAGAACTCAAGAAAGAGGAAAATGAACCCAAGACAAAATTTCAGTTACCATTTTTCTTAAAGGAAAAACTTGGCCATATCCAAACCTGTGTTCCTTCCTTAATATCTTGAGAGCACCTAAGATTTTTAGTCTCTAGTTTAAATATCCTGTATTACTTTCTTGTACATCAAATAAAACCCCACTAGAACCGCAGCTGTAATCTCTAATAGAAGTTTTTGAAAAACCATCTGAGAAGCTAGTGTGTCTAGCTCTCAGCAAGTCGTCTGGAAGCAGCTAGGCAGCACTCTTAACACAAAGGCCTACTCTAGTGCTCTAAGAAAAATGAAAATGAGTTGCTTCTCCTCTAAACTTCAGGGTCACAGAAATTAACTCTATACCCAGGTTCCTGTACTCCAATGCAACTTCATACACAGAAACAGACAATGTAGAGGGAGGAAAATAAAGAGAATCTTATTGATATTTTATATCAAGCATGCCCATTCCCTTTAAATACATCAGAAACCATTTTGATTAGATTGTGAAATTCTTCTCAGGAATGTGTCTTACAACTTAAAACAAACAAACAAAAAAAGACAACCACCGCTGAAATCAGAACTGGCTCAATGGGAAACAACTCTAATAGGTAACAGAATTGCTCCAAAATAGAGGCAGCTAATTAGATTCCTTGCTAGATGGAAACTATGTCCCTTGATGCATTCGGAAACCCAGCTGATAAGGAACAATGAGGCAAAAACATACAGCGTGAATGAACATGAAGTGTTTGCATCGCAAAAAAGTGATACTGCAGCATCATTGTTTAGCATAACGTTTTCCCAAAATAGGCCGCGTATTGCCAAGATTGGGGTCTTAATTACAGGAGGTTAATAAAAATGCAAGGTATTACGGAACTTCAGAAATAAGAACTGCAACATCTGCTCATATTTCAAGGGTGATTAGTGCTTTGAAGACATACTCATCATATACACTTTTTTTTTTTTGAGGATGACAGCCTCTGCCTCCATAGAAGTCAACAATTCTAAAGAGAAGACTGGAAATCTTTAACCCTTGATATAAGAGGAAATAAAAAATATGTAGTAAGTATTCAAAAATACTTTGTTTTGGCAAATTGACTAAACTAGGCATTAAAAATATCATATTCCACCTATCTCAACATCACAGAAAGCAGCTACTCATCCAAATGACATAGTGTATCTAATACAATATTGAATAAAATATTGTATCCAGTACAATGACCAAGTCATGAAAAAAATATAAGTGTGCATTGATAGGAAATGGATACAGGAAATTGATGTGTATACATATGCATATTCATATATGTTATAGAATATTACTAGTTCAAAACAGGAGTCAATCCTGCCTTTCTAGCTATCAGGCTAAACCTTGAGAGTATAATGTTAGGTGAAATAAGCTGGATAGAGATAGAAAAATACCATGTGTGTAATCATTAAAATAAAGAACAACTCACAACAAAAACCTCGCAGAGATTATGTTTGTGGTTGCCATTGGTGAGGGAATTGGATGAAGTTCGTCAATATTAATGTACTTTCTGCTACAAGATTGAAAATGCTAGGAAGGTAGTATAAAACATGTTGATCACCGGGTGTGGCTCAAAAACAAAAACGAACAAAGAAACATGTTGGCAAGAGTTAACACTGAAAATATTTGGAGTTCTATTACAAGGAAAAATTTGGGTACTTTTCCTTTGTTTATATGAGAGAAATGGATGTTAACTTACTATGGTTATCATTTCATGACATATGTAAATTAAATTACTGTTCTTTAAGCCTCGAACTTTTACTCTGTTATATTGTATTTCAATAATAGCTCAGTAAGGGGCCGGAGTGAGAGCGCAGCAGTAGGGCGCTTGCCTTGCACGTGTCTGACCCAGGACAGACCTGGTTTGATCCCCTACATCCCAAATGGTCCCCAAGCCAAGAGTGATTTCTGAGCGCACAGAGCCAGGAGTGACCCCTGAGCATCACCGGACATGGTCCCCAAACCAAATAATAATAATAATAATAATAATAATAATAATAATAATAATAATAATAATAATAATAATTGCTTGGGAAGATGCTTCCAAAAGTATCCAAAGGGGTTGGAGGGATAGTACAGGGTACAGGGGGTGCATGTAGCCAAACCAGCTTCAACCCGCCACATTCTGTATCATCCCCTGAGCACTGCAAGTCATATTTTCTGAGTGCAGAGCCAAAAATAAGCCCTGAGCATCACTGATTGTGCCTTACCCCTTTCCAAAAAATATATACATTGTCCAGGAATTCATAGTTAACAAGGTGGAAACTAGTTGGTAGAATCGGAGAAAGGAAGGATATTAGTATCAGAAAAAAAGTTTGAGAAAGTTTATAATAATTAGAACTGAATATCGGGGGGGGGGGCATAGCAATAGCACAGAGGGTAAGGCATTTGCCTTGCATATGGCCCACCCAGGATTGGGTTCAAATCTTGACATCCCATATGGTCCCCTGAGATGCCAGGAGCAAGTTCTGAACGTAGTGCAAGGAGTAACCCCTGAACGCTGCCAAATGTGGCCCAAAACCAAGAGAAAAAAAAAAAAAAAGAAAGAGAAAATAAGTGAATATTAGAAAAATTTGGTCCGGTTGAATAATTTCCTTTATGTTGAAATAGCTGACTTAATTAAAAATTGTTTATTATTCACCTTTTTTTGTTAAGTAAATACCATTATATTATACTTCATTTTTCTAGACAGTAACTTAACTCACCCATTCTTTAGCAAAAAATCCAAGGAGGAATTTAAATGGCAATATTAATTATTCTATCTCCTAGCCCAGTCAGCTTTATGAAATCTTTCTGTATATCTGCCTGTACCTCAACTCAGCTCAAAGGCAATCCTGAAGAGATTCTGACAACTTAACTACATATATCTATGTAAAAATCAAACCTTATATAAGAGGGACCAGTATTTATTTTTCACAAAATCACTCCACAGAACTTAAATCAGATGTATTTTCTAGTATGTATTACCAATATGTTTAGTTATTACCTGCTATTTTGTTCACATCAGGATTTATGTATCTCACAAAATGAGGTGCTGTTGACTTCAAATTAGTCATCAATTTAGGTGTTCCTAAAAGAGAGACCATAATATCATTTTGCATAGCATAGAAACACCACCAGCACACCTCACAAATTTCCTTAAGTCTATCTATCAACTTAATCTTCAAGTCAAGATGCATACCAACAATGAAATACCAAACATAATTTCCTGCTCACCAAACATAATTTCTTGGCTCTGACAAGTCAATATTTTTCTGACATAGTTCTGTTGTGAATCATAGCTACCCGTTTTGAACTGTTAGCAGTTATTTATGACTCGGTAATAAAATGGCTTGAAAAAGAGACCATTTCTCAATTTTTCTAACTTTCTGTCATTATCTTAGGTGAGATCTTCTAAGAGTAAATCTGATTTGGAGTTTCTGATGGGAGGGATTTAGTTGGGGAAAGAAGGAAGCCATGTAAGGCAGAAAAGAAAGAACTCGATGGATTTTGTTTTGTTTTCTCTCTGCAGGAGCTCAAAACACAAATGTTGCAATTGCACCAAACCTGGTCCCACTATGTGGCAAGATAGAATTGTCTAGAGAGAGAAACAAAGGAAAAAGCTTAATTCCTCCTTTTGGCCACTGGCAATTCTGGCAACTGAGTTGTGAATCCTTTTTCTCATCAGCTGGAAGATGGTTAGGTGCAGTGCTGAAAGAGAGAAAGTCGGTGGGGTGCAAACCGTGTCTACCGAAACTTATGAATATAACAATAAGCTTCAACTCTTCCAACTTGACTAACTGCAGCTGCTTTTTATTCGTATTTAAAGATGTGAAATTTTAAATAAGTAACAACTCATGCAAGTTGGGAAGCAGTTAATATATGAATAGATGCAATTAAAAATTACTTTATGCAGCAATGCAACTGTTTTTGGAATAAAAATCATTTCTTGTGTTTCTTTCCCAAAACTGTAGAGCTAAAAAAAAAAGAAGTAAAAAACATTTTAAAAACTCTTTTCTGTCACATTATCATACCCTGCTGATGATAGCAAAAATCTGTCAAAGTTCTGGAAGTAATATAGCAACATCTACCAAAGGTTATAAAAATATTTGTCTTGACATACAAAGAGGTCTAATTCTATTGTTTTTATTAAAGAAATAATCAGGAAACAACACAAATATGTTCAGTGAAACATTTAGTCATCATACATATATTAAGGAAAAAATAATAGCAATAGAAGATTGGTTAATTAAATTATAAGATATATTTATAACAATGATTAGTTATATAATATAATCCATGTAACTGTCATGGAAATGTTTCTAGGTTTATTTTAAAGAAAAAGGTTGCATGAAGATGACCCATTTTAATCTCTAACATCACACATAGCCCCCTAGTTTTTCCAGGACCAACCTTGAACAGAGCCAGGAGTTATCCCTGATCACAGCTGCTATGGCCCAAAACTAAACTAAAAAAAATATGGTAACTTTCAAAATTGTATATTATGATTCTGGTATACTGTTACAATTTTAACACATTTTAATGCAAGTTTATATTTAAGGTGCATTAAAGGTGAATCCATATAAAAAGAGTATATAACAATGGCAATATCTTTTTTTTTTTTTTTGGTTTTGGGCCCCAAACCTATCAGGGGTTGCTCCTGGCTTAGAAGAACTTGGAAGAACGTATGGGACTTTGAGGGATCAATCCACCTTTCATCCTAGGCTAGCGCACTCAAGACAGAGGCCCTACCACTTGCGCCACCACTCCGGCCCCACCAATGGCAATTTCTATAGTCTATAGGTAATTAAATTCTTTTCTTTTATTTGATGTTATGTTTTTAGCAACACTCATACATTACTTTTATAATTTATAAAACTATGTGCTTCCATTTTCTTCAGGCAGAAAAATCTATGCTAAGTTAAGTTGTTTTGCAAACATTTGTATAATTCTAACTCATAAAGACAAACAATAACAACAAAATTCTACAAACAATCTGGAGGAAATAACTCCATTATCAATGTGAAAGATGAATAAAATAAAATATTCTCTGTGTCTGAGTAGTGACTATGATGGTGTCATAAAGTTAAATCACAAATGTCCAAATTGACGCCTCCCTCATCTTCTGAGTCACTTGATCTCTTTATACTTGTTTCTTTCCCTATTAAAATTAATTTAGAAAAAAATTATGTTTTCTTTAAAGTACTTTTATTACTCAGAAGAACATATGGCTATTGTGGTTTAATGTTAAGATGAGTCTGGAAGTTAGAGGCAAGTATTTTTAGGGATACTTAAAAATCGTGAAAAAGAAACATCTTTATTTTTTTTTTTTTTTGAGTTCCAAAGAACACAGCACATGCCCTGTGGAGTGAGGTGATGATTTCTTCTCTAATTCTATGTCTAAACCACTCTCTGATCTCTTACGATCACAAAATTACTCATCTGGGAGCCATAAGCTTATGTGGCCACTGTCTAAAAGACTGCTCAGAGGCACTTTAGAAGCTATTAAAATCGGGTAAATGCACTGCCTGAAGATGATCAGAGTTCAAATACAATAGCTTCCATTTTTCAGACTCCTCCTGCGCAGGGCCAACAGAATATGAGGCAGTCTCATAAATTATGTCATCGTGAGATGATGATGCCAAGAAGTGCTTCTGTCTCTCCATTTCTTGATTGTATCAAGCAGGAGTCTCCCAGAGCGGTCTATAGGGGGCAAGTCTTAATGTAGATCTGGGTGTTAAGGTAAAAAGAGAGAGTAAGAACATTAGGAAGACAGAGTACATATGCTATTTAAAGAGTAGTTAGGGGCAGAAGACAAATGAGAGGGCTAAAGAACCTGGACCTCTTCTTCCATTCAGTCCCACATGGTCTGTTCCATCTCCCACCCTCTACAGTGGCTTCTGACAGGTGCAAGGTTCCCATTCCTCACACCCCCCTTTCAAAGAAAGAGCAGCCTTGCTCACTTTTTCCCCAAACCATGAGGACATCCAGTCCCAGAATGGCTAGATTTTTTATTTCCACAATTTATATTTTTCAAAGTCATAGATTGTTGCTCTTAGCCTCCACACATGTTATGAGTTTTGTCATAAATTGTGGAGAGTTTCCATCTATTCTTAGCTTTAGTCCAATTGTATGGCTGATAGTAGCATCTGGACTCACTATTTTTAAATCATATATAATAGCACAGACATCTGAGTTGTATCTTAAATATGTCAAATAACTTAAATATGTTAAAACATATGACACATATGTTTAAATGTGTATCTTAAATATGTTGTCTTAAGTAGTTTTCGCTTAAATATGTATACTATATGTACATATACATATACTCTCTATTTCTCTCTCTCTCTCTCCTTTACTACTTCTTTCTCATTTCTAGAAGATAGAAAGAGCCATCAACACTGGAAGCATGAGATCAAAAATTATAATAACCAAGCTGAAAATGTGCCTGTTCAGGAGATGGGAAGAAACCTGAGGGTATTGGTGGAGAAAAGTTGGTGGAATTGGTTCTAACATTGTATGTCTGAAACGGTATACCTGAAACTTTGTTTTGAGTAACTGTAAATCACGGTGCGTTTTAAAAGAATTAAAAATTTGAAAAGGAACGGAATAGGCACTTCATATTTTTGGCTTTGCCATTTTATAGAATTAATTTGCTAACTAAAGATGCCATTAGACTGATAGACTAATGCAGATATAGAGCCCTGATGGCCTATTAAACCAAAAGTTAAGCTGTATAAATGCCTCAAAGTTACAAAATTAAATGCTAAAACAACTTGTCATACATACCAATAGATTTTAACTTTGACTAATTAATTTTTTTTTACTTTTTTCTCTGTATTTTTTCATTGTCTTACCTTTTTTCCCTATAAAATTCTCTCCCTGAATTTCTACTGGTGAGCTTTCTGAACCACTTTTAGTTTGGCACTGCTTAATTCAAATACTGTTTCTCAAACAAATTTTAACCTTTTCAATTTCCCCCAGTTAATCTATATATACATAGCAGAGTGGATAAAGTGCTTAGGTTACATATTCTTGACCCAGGCTTGATCCCATAAAATGCACCCCCACCAAAAAAATGGGGGGAAATGTTTGTGTGTCTTTTGGAGGGAACGTCACCTAGAGCTGAGAAGTTCTTGGGGCTCCCAGAAATCTAGAAGAGTCCTCAAAAAATTAAACTCTCTCAATTTGTTAATGACAGTCTCATAATGATTCTTAATGTCACGTTGACTGCTGTTCACATAACATGGTTGAAATATTATTCTGTTATAGTTGATTAAATAATTTAGCATAGTATTTGTTTTCCTCATCTAAAAACTATGTATACCTTATGGCCTTTTTTTTTTGGGGGGGGGGTCACACCCGGTAGCACTCAGGGGCCAATCCTGCACTCCAGGCTCTATGCTCAGAAATAGCTCCTGGTAGGCTCAGGGGACTATATGGGATGCCGGGATTCTAACTGCCGACCTTTTGCATGCAAAGCAAACACCCTACCTCCATGCTATCTCTCCAGCCCCTCAGGTATGTCTTATAGAGTGAAAATCACCGTGGTTTTCGGAGCCACTTCTGGATATCTGAGCACAGAGCTGGAGTAAGCCCTAGGGATTGACAGGTAGGCCTAAAAACTAAAAAAAATAAAATAGAAAAAGAAAGAAAGAAAGAAAGAAAGAAAGAAAGAAAGAAAGAAAGAAAGAAAGAAAGAAAGAAAGAAAGAAAGAAAGAAAGAAAGAAAGAAAGAAAGAAGGAAGGAAGGAAGGAAGGAAGGAAAGAAAGAAAGAAAGAAAGAAAGAAAGAAAGAAAGAAAGAAAGAAAGAAAGAAAGAAAGAAAGAAAGAAAGAAAGAAAAGATAGGAAGAG